>JAUUDY010135339.1:0-13682 GCA_032361765.1 Panulirus inflatus
CTCCTGTGTCTGTATGCAAACACACACACACACACACACACACACACACACACACACACACACACGCACACACAAACACACCAGCCTCAGCCAGGTACATATCAACAGACTAACACCTCATATAGGAGGAAGAACAGCTGGGATGGTTGTAAGCTGGCTGCCCAGGGACTCGAACCCGCACCCGTGAGACTGAAGGATCGGCACGTTACACCATTGCACTACAAAAGGCTCGTGAGACGCCAGGCGAGGTGGCGAGGGCACTACGGCACCAGGGCGGCCGGCCGCTGCACCGGCCACTTTCTCGGCCATCCCTCGCTCAGGGCAAGCATGGGCAGGGAAACTCGTGCCACCTGCCTCTGTACTGACGTGCGTTACATCTTTTTCTGTTACTAGGTCTTGTCCCTGTGTCTTAACCGTACGGAGGTGAATATGAAGCTTGCGTTGCGAAGAAGAAAACATCCGGCAAGATTTAAATTTGCAAGAAACAAAAATGTGGAACGCCAGAGGTGAACACTTGGTGAAACAGGCCAGGTAGGTTTCATCTGTGACGTGCTGTTGCATCATATACACTCGCCTCTTCGGCTGGCTACATCAATCAACCTACAATATAATATTTCCAGTAAGCGTACCGTCACGCAGTGCTGCGTCATATTGGAAGTTATCAATGGCTACGAGGTCGTCAGCAATGCATATACGAGTTTCACTTAAGATTGCATTCGTACTTCAACCATCACTAGTGGTGTAAGTGTGTGAACACTGACTATCAATACCGCAAGTCCTAACGATATTCAATATCACTAAACCTAACTATATCTAGGACGTAAGGGTTTTCATTATTAGGGTAATGGCCGTAAAGGACCCAGACTATTAGGGAAGACTGAAATCACTGAAGTTGTTCGTCTCTTGAAGCGTGTACGGGAAAAGTACATCACAATCAACATCTAGAAAAACATAGCTCCTAAGCTACATTAAAAAATAGTTCCCTTTGGCACGACAAGCATGGATGGCTCGGTAAAATATCATCTCATAAAAAAAACGTGCAATGAGCACAACAGGATAAAACACCTTGAACTTCCAGAGACCAAGACTACTCAACGCTTTACCAGCACCCAATACAAAGACTACAGGATGCTGAGTACAGACAGAAATCTAAGAAGACCCTAGATACGCATTTACACAGAGCACCAGACCAGCCAGGGTGTGGTGGTTGCGTGGGCTTGTGGACCCACCGCGGCATCCAACAATTTGGTTAATCATCGGTCCAACTCGGTAGCTTGGACTCAGCCCGAGCTGCGGGGGTAGATAACCTCCGAAGACAACATAAGGTAGCTAAGGTAGCTCAGCTCATAAGCCTATATTCAGTAAACCCTTAACGTTATAACCCATTTATTTGGCCTACCAACATATGAAAATGCATTCATACCCGATGAATTAACGCTCTTAATGTATTCCTACACTCGTCATATATTTCCTTCAGATTCCTATCTCTCGCTGCTTGCATAAGCGTGGGGTTTTGATGCAATAGCCCTATATGTTATGCTAGTGTGAGTTACGACAGCATGCGAGAGTGCACAGATGCATTTGTTGCAGAGTTTTGATAAATCACCAACTGGTGCAAGTCAAAAGAATCAGAAGGAAATAAAAGTGACCAGAAAACAATGAAGACCTAAAGTACAGACATATACAAGATTCAGACAGCAACACAAACATGGAACACATCTGGTCCCCTCTGAAATCTAATGGTACGATAATACACAAAAAGAGACATAACATCTTAAACATTCCGGGCCCGAGACTCTTCATCTTGCCTGCAATCATCAGAAACATCATACCATGCACAGTGGGGATGTTTTAGAGTGCCCTGAACAAGTGTTTACAATGCGTACCAGACCATCCAGGCTGTGGGGGACTACAGTCTACAGCTTCTAACAGCTTGGTCAACCACCGACCCAACCCCAACAGCTTGGGTCAGCCCAGAAAACAGAGGTAGAAGACCCCCCCACCCCCCAACACACACAAAGACTACGAGAAACCACACATAATGTACATTCCTTAATCTAGTTAGGCCACTTCTTCCTAAACCAACACACAACTTTTGTGCTCACACACAAATAGTATGCTGGGGTTATATAGATATGGCACTATAGTTAAATTTTCAACGAACCACACACACACACACCTCAGTAAATATATACCAAGCATCCTTCAAATGTCATGTTTTCCCACTTTACCTTTTCTGTTCCACCTCTGCCTTCCCCTCCTTATCATCATGCTTAAAAACAAATGGGTGCAGTGTGAGTGTCATGCAGGTATAGTACGTGTTATGAGAGCGTACAAATATTCTTGGTCTTTATTAATTTGTGCCGGTATTACAAAGGTCACAAAGGGTTTTTGTCGCATCTCTGTGGGCAGATATTCATCACAAAAATTGTTACAAGGACTGTCCCACCCCATCATTCTGAAGTTACCTGAGGGCAGCGTTTCTGAATGTCTGAAAACCTACGATGCACACCCCCTTTATATACTGACGAGTTCAGAGTGCCTCAGGCAAGACAAGGTTGAGAGAAATGTCCGCCTGTGAATCTCTGGATCAGTCGATCCAGGGGTCCAGACAGTCGACATGTAAGAGGAATCAGAGAGTCACATCGAGTTGAAATATCATAGTGAGGTTGTGGAGATTTGGATGAGGTACGGGAGAGCGGACAGGACCAGACAAACAACGTATGAGCCAAGCCCAAACCAGACGAACTTTATACAAAGTTCTGGGTTGATGATGTACAAAGTTCTTGGTTGATAACGTACAAAGTTCTAGGCTGATGATGTACAAAGTTCTTGGTTGATAATGTAAAAAGCTCTTGGTTGATAATGTACAAAAAGTTCTTGGTTGATAATGTACAAAGTTCCAGGCTGATGATGTACAAAGTTCTAGGTTGATGATGTACAAAGTTCTAGGTTGATGATGTACAAAGTTCTTAGTTTGTTGGCTCTACGTTAACTATGAGACGGTGGAGTAAGAGATACCTCGACACCAACATCCGGGGACCTGTTTCATGATGTAGATTATACGAGGGATGATGGGTGATCAAGGGTTGCGTCTCGCACGCGAACAATCGGAACACAAAAACGTTCAATCAATGATAAGATTTACGAGTTTAGCTCAGCAAACTAATCATGTGAAGAATATAACTGAAGTCCACAGTTCCATGCCTTAAACCAGTAGCGGAGTGTGTCCCCTTACTCTTAAGGCTCGACCTGTGACCCACTTTCCTTCTTCAAGTGCCTGGGTCAAGCAGTCATAGAAGGAAAGCCCCATAATAAATGACCTGAAGATCTACAACGAATTCATCTGCTGGGGACAAGACAGTCATATCTTCATTATGCCTGGCGAACCATCACTGGTGGAGGAAGAAGAGCGACCCGGAAGGCTGAGTGTAGATAACAGATGCTGATTTAAGACAACTTTTATTCATGAATGACATTACACACAAAATTATCTCGATACTTCCCTCTGACAGGGTCTTCTCGTGGCAGCTACGAACCACATCAGACCGCCATAAACCTCGCTATTGTGTTCAGGGGGTGAAGAATGGCGTCCCAACATTGTTTTCCCAGCATATCTCGGATCAGGCTGGGGGTTTGTTCTCTCCACACACTCGTCGACTCTGAGAGGGTCCATCGATAAAACTTGCCGTCTAATCTGACGGCAACCCAGAAATGCAATCCATTTGTTTATGTTTGATTGTTTGCAAACCTTTCCATTACTTTAAATCAGCTGATCACTACCAACCTTCGGTAGGATATAAATCTTGGTGACAGCTACCACCACACAACGACAACTGGCCATTCTTGATATTGCTTCGGTACATCTGATACAATAACCTTGCAGCAAATATCTGAGAGTATACGGCTGTCTCTCTTCGTAATTTAGCGTCAACTCAAAAAAAAGTATATGGCGAGGTGAGGGGGGCTTCTTTCACGTACACTTTACAATGCTTTTAGAGTTGGCCTACCTCTAGAGCCCACTATGGAACATAATCTTTCCTTTCGTGTATCTTACGATGGGTTTAGAGGTCTTCAACTCCATAGCTCGGTCCGGGACTTTACCTTACCTCGTATACCTTACGATTCTTTTTTCTTTAGGTATTGTTCACCCACACATAGGTATGGGATCTTGCCTCATCTTACGCATACCTCATGAAGGTGTTGGAGGTACCTCTGCTTCTCCAGCTGCACTGCTGTTCCTCTGTCTAGTCTAGCTGATGGAGGCTGCAACCCTTAGACCCACGTATTCTCTACATCCTGGTTAGTCTGGTACACTTTGCAGGTACTAGTCCACTATGACACCAAGGCGCAGGGATGTGGTGTTGTACTGACGGGCATTGAGATCCATCACACCTACCCAAACACACTATCATGTGAAAGTTTTTTGCTCATTTTTCAACAAATTTCATCGTCAGTTTGAAAGGGCTCTCTAAAGCTTGACGTAAGATCCTGCTGACACCTATTTCAAACACGTGCTGAAAGTAGTTTGACGATGATACCTGGTGAAGTTCGATTATACAAGTTAGAAAAAAAATTATGGAACAACTGTGTTGCCGCCAGTGTAGCAAAGTTGTTGTGAACGAAATAAAAATGGACGGAAATACTGTTTGGAAAATATCAAAGGTGGAAAAAAAATATAAAGTCTGCATTGCATTCCATGTCCAAAGTTGGATTTTTTCTTCAAGTTACGAGTCAGGTTAAATTTTAGGTTAACCATTTTTATTTTCTTTGGCAAGTGGCACAGAGGACAATGTAGTTATGTGTTATACACCTCTCAGTTATTTAGAAGCTGGAAATCGCATTATAAAGTTTCATGGCCAAAAGTTGCATTACCTATAAATTTTGAATTAGGTTAAACGCTTCTATAAGTGATATAACTCAGACAAAATCCAAACTAGAGCTTGGAGTCTTTTGCTAGTCATTCTTTAGGCGCTAAGAAACAACTGCACACAGTAATATCAGACCCTTATTAGGAGTTTTCAAGCTGTGACCAAAGGTTATGGAAAAGTGTGCCTCTGGGCGACGGATAGAGAAACAAAGCCATCTCTGAGCGTCTTCCACGCTACGGAGGCGACACAGAAATCACTTAAAGTCAAAGGATAAGATATTCAGAATACCACCATCCTTATCCACACACACACAAAGACAACGGAATACTTTCTCTTGAGTAAACCTGAGGAGGCGCCAAGCTCATAACCCCGCGCTGATCTGACAATGGGTGTAAACTCCATTTTCGGTGAAACTTAGATAAGTCCACCATCATTATCTACCCGGCGAACCCTACAAACTGGTGGAACTGGTTAAGTCCAACTCCTTGTAGATCCCAAACTATGGCTAAAAGTCCTGACCTTTCAGGCTGGAGCACTTTCTTCAGTCGATGATCGTGTAAAATGCTGAACACGGCCTTAAAACCCATTGTCAAACACAGCAGAGAACCGTATATAGTAGCTCCTCCAGTATCCCGCCTCCTACGCTCACACCTGTAGTTAAAACAGGAATCATATCGTCGGTGGCGTCCTTACGTCGGGTGGCGAGTGTTGTGTTGGCAGGTTCATATAACCCAAGCGGTGAAACACATTTGAAACCATCAACAGACCACGTCAACACCCCGGGCACCGTCGACATCGACTAAACCAACAAACTGGAACACCAACATTCCATCACAACGAAAATCTAGAGATAAAGACACCGGGCCATATCAACAGCCAGCCAGAAGCTGATGTCGGGAGCCTGTTTTCCAACTCTGAGGTCTAGTCTGTGAATAAGTTCTCATGATAACCCTGTGTTGTACCAGGCTGTTACACCAGTATATCCCCGGCAGAGATACCAGTGTAATAACCTATGAACGAACTTATATACTGTTTTTAATGAATTTATCCACTTCTGCACGAAATTATTACTTTCTTAAACAAACGGAGCCAAGCCTTTCCAGTGTCTTTCATATTCATTAAGATGACATCTCTCTCATGTCGACTTTCTCATGCAGTGGTTCCCAACGTCTCTGAACGACATCCCACCAACCTGTCTTTCTCCCACTTTGCATGACGCCAAACATCGACAATCTCTATCAAATGAACTAAAATACTTTCCACTGGAATAGTCTTACATCCATAACATATCTAATATACAGTTCAAAGTTCCTGTACGGCGTTCCACTAAGCTGCCTTTCCTCCACTTTGCATGACACCAAACATCGACAGTCTCTATCAAATAAAATAAAACACTTCCCACAGGAATAACCTTACGTTCATAACATTACCTGACAATAATATGTTTAATATACTATTCAACATTTCTTACAGATAGAGAATATTCATATTCTCACTCATGGTAGGAAATTCTGAGACTCGCACCACGTGTCCATCCGCTTGAGAACCACTGTTCTGATGTATTATGGCCTGGCAGCTTTCAACTTCGGGGTCAGTGATTCCTAGGCCTTCCTGGATCGATGTGGATCGTAAAATAACTCGAAAATCCTCTAACGGTTAGCGTCCCTGACTGTGACGCATTCACAGGCTACCCAGGGTCGAGTGCGTGGGTTCGAATCCTCGCTGCGGTATTCGGTCCACAGTAAACCCAGCTGTTCATTCACCCTTAAGGGTTGGTCGATAATGTTAACGAGATGTCCTTGATTAGAGCATTCAGTTGCCCGTGGCGTCTCAGCATTCAGGATTCATATATAGTAATAACAGCACACATTTTTCTTGTCAGGCTACAGGAAGGACTTTGAATACATATTTTTTCTTAACATAATCTAACTTATCTTCACTTTTTCTGTACCTTTCAGGTTCGTCCACACCACCTCAGTGCAGTCATGGACCAAGCTGCTCTGCTGTTCTTAATGTGAGGCCGAGGTTTGCAGGCTGCCGAAACCAGTGCCGCTTGGGTGAACAGGTACATCTTTTTTTTACTGACATTTAATCCGTGAGTTCTAATCTTTCTTTTTACCAGCCGGTCCACAAAGTTTCTGCTATTTGTAGATAAATTCGTTAAACATTAATGGGCTTTGGTTATCTAACACTATTTTCTCTCAATTCATCTGCAAAACTTTTGCTTTTCACTATGTTCTAAGTATTCAGTTTGACATCTTTCTGCACTTTGGCGAGAGTTCCCTCTTGCGTTCTCCAAAGTTGCGGTTATCTGAAATCAACACGCCTAGATCCTCTTGACGCACTGCCCTCGTGTAGTGGTTAGGCATGATCGTATCTCATATCCACTATGTAAGTTGATTTTTCCATCACAATGTCTCTTAAAAATATTTCATATACTTTCCTGTGCTCCACTGGAAGACTGACTAATGCCTGTACTGACGGTTGACCCAGGCCTGTATATCATGTCAGGGCAGCTGCACCAGCTGTGTTGGCTTTCGTTGGCATCAATCAATGAATTTTCACATATAAATTCTGATAATATCCAGACATATGGTACCTGTACTGTTTATCATTATCTGGAGATAGAATGGTGAGAGATATGCACAGTTCCCTGTCAGCTGGTGGGGAGCTGGTAGGGGTGCAACCACAGCTGTCTCGGGTTAAGAGTGGAATGGTTGGGAACATCCACAGCTGTCTGGGGTTAAGGGACTGATTGGAGAGCAGCCACGGTTACCTGGGGTAAAAGCTTTTAACTCTGGAGTCAGTGTATTCTGCATTGTTAATCATTACACTCTGGGAACAGTTTGTTGGGATATTCCCTTCCTGTGCGCACTTTTGCAGCTTCGTCAAGTTTGTGGAAATAACATGGGTTCACAGTGCCCACTAAGACCCTATCATATAACAGTGGAAGTGTAAGGAACTGTGAAGGTAGACACCCCCCCAAGACTCTAAGGCCATACTGTCCTGGGCTTGACTGATTCTATACGGCCGGCCAACTGACCTCAACACTTTCAAAAAAACCTGTGGTGGTAGAGCCACTGGCCGGTATTTCTACATAAATGGTTTGCTTCTAGCGTTATGCAGCGGATGAATATCAGCCGTGTCTTATTCAGATCCCGACACCTGAACTCTCCTAATGTCTGCTGGATGTCTGTGCTTGTGACTCAACCCATAATCTTACCAGACCTGACCACTAATACTCTTTGGTTCTAAGGCAGAATTTCACAGGCCGTGCTGACACTGGCTTCTCCAGCGTCCGTCGGAGCAGAGTTGAAACCTTATATGAGGATCGTGAAGGAAGGTACTGTGAGGATTCTTGTAAATGAATCACTTGCATAAACATAAACATCTTCCCCTCAAGAGCTTCCCATTCCTCCGTCTACATCGTATCTACAAGTGCTGGTACTAACTGATACCCCACTGGCCATGTTACAGGCGCTCAAAATCCTTTGCGTCAAGGGTTTTCAGTCATCCTTTCTGTCATTAGTTACTTTCTGATCTGAATATTCAATTTACTGGATATGATACTATGTCTTGAATATAGCTTATTACAGTATGAGCAAGAGGCTTGTAATTTAGTTGATAGTAATGAGGGGGATCGAGGGTGTGAGGTGCCTTCAGTTATTATTCCTCATGAGTCACGCCTCATCATCTTGCACGCTACACCTCATTACTTACACTTAATGATCCTGGGGATATTTATGTCGACTGCAATTTGTAAATTGAGCCATTCTGTTAAATACTACTTAAGTCACTTTTTTGTGCTCTTTAATTTGCCAGGTGGCGGAGCGGGAATAGTAGTATGTCAAGACAAAGGGTTCACAGTTCGAACCCAATCGAGGAGAAACAAAAGACATCTCGTTGCACATGTCAGTACCTTTCACCTGAGAGAGAGAGAGAGAGAGAGAGAGAGAGAGAGAGAGAGAGAGAGACACTCCTCCCTGCCCTGGAGAGACCCTGGTGAGCGTGATAGCAACTGAGTCGTGCTGCTGTATTTATGCTTTGCAGATTGATTAATTTTTTCTAAACATGTTAAGCCTCTGAGTTGCTTTCCATGACTAGTCCAGCAAACTTCACATGGACAATGGTCAACTACTGGCGGTCCACCCACGCTCTATGGATCCTACCTGTTTTACATACAAGGCTATCCTTAACTATTTCAATTTCTCAGTAGGGCGAATCTTCATATATGACCTGACCTTACCTTCCTGCCTGCCCCCTAAGATTCCCTTCTATGGGGCTCTCGTAGCCCTCAGAAAGCTCAACACGTTCGCCAGGAGGAACTGCAGGTCAAGATGTATGTTGTCTTTGTTAAGGTGACTGCAGGACGAGTGAAGGTTAAGTGTTTAGGACTGGCAAAGAATAGGAGTTTAAAGTCTTCAGTCTAAAAATTGTATCTTGAGACATCAAGGATTTTGTGATTCGTACCAATGGAGAGATGAGCAGTCGAAAACGCAAGACGAGAGTGTAATTCACACATGTCCCACGGGTGTAGCTTCAGGTGGGTGTACAAGTCTGGTGGAGTGGAGCTTAAGATTAGCTTCAAGGAGGGTGAGGGGATCGGGTGATTAGTGCTTGTTGAGTCACTACAGCGTTAATAAGCTTTGCCACTGTTGTGTTTGCGCGGGGAGAGGGGGATTTCCGATAATAGGTTGATGGTTGGTTATGAAGGAGTGAGGGTGGGAGGGGTTATGTGCTCTTGAAAACAGCTGTATGATAGGTATGTGGAGGTGGGAGCATATTGTATGTAGTTTTGCTTCATTCTACCGTGTTGAACGTTTGTAGTTGCTAAGCAACCAGTGACGTTCTGAGTGGCGTTTTTGGTGCACTTTGTGGTTTTACTACGTTTGATATTGAAAAGGCAGGTGACCATGTCGGGTGTAGAGTAGAGCGGATGAAATATTCACAGAAGATACCAAGGGATTACTTTTGGTTGTCCGAAGATATGCCAGTGAGAGCGGGGAGGGCCTGAAGTGAATTGAAATGGCATAGGACAGATTCATGGTAGATGAAGTGAGTCAAAAGGTGGAAGAGGGAATACGCGGTTAATACGTGGAATACCTGGTGGAGTCATCAGGGGTCTTCACCCCCACAGCCCGTGCTGCGTTCAGACCGTTGGATTGGGTCCACTAAGCTATTGGAAGCAGCAGCCCCCCGGCCTATATAGCCACCATAGCCTGGCTAGTCTGGTACACTTTATCGGTGCTTGTCCATCCATTGTGCATCCCATGGTGTTTCTGATGACAGCTGTCATCAGAACTAAGGTCCTCGCGCATCAAGGAGCACTTAGAAGTGAAGCTCATTTTCTGCATGGGCTAAGGCCGGTATGTTTTAAGGCACAGCAGCTCAGACGATGTTTTATAGATAGGAATCTTGGGCCCTACATGAGGGAAAAAAAGGTGGATGTGTTGGAAATGAAATGCTTAAGGACGCTATCTGCTGTGAGGCGGAGTGATCGCGGAAGGAGCGACAGAGAAGAAAGAGGTAAGCCGAGTCTGGCTGAAAATGCCGACCAAGGTGCAGTAAATGGTTTGGTCGTAAGGAGAGGATGAGCGAAGAAAGGCTGGTAAAACGGATCTGCATGCCGGAGGGAAAGGAAGCAAGGGCGAGAGGCAGAGGATGAGGCTCGAGCCTTAACTTTTGGGAGGGCGAGAGATCAGAGGTATTGCCTGGATTAGAGTGAACTAGATCAATATGTTTACATGAGAAAGACATACAACAGGAGGCCTGATTGGTCCATTACTGGGTTGTCTGGTAGAAAAAAAAGTTTAACAAGAAAATGTAATTCCGCTCAGCAGTCTTAATCTATCCCCGATTACCTGCAGCCTTCTCGTGTCTCCATTGCCCTTGCCATTTATACAGTTTATTTCTAGCGTTTTTCTCAGAGTATACCTGAAATTATAACATATTTGTCTAAACTACTTTTGAAGGTATTGATAGTCTTGGCATTCACTATGTCTGACGGCAACTTATTCCGGTGCTCAACACACCTGGTAACTATATTTTCTTGTATTTCGAAAAGATGTTCATGATTTACTTTATCGAACTTGTTCAGAATTTTCAACACTTGGATTGTCGCCTCCACTAAGTCTACGTTTTTAAGAGAGAAGAGATCTAATCATCTTAGCCTCTCTCCGTATACCAGACTGCTATGGGATGGGATCAATTTTGTTGGGCGTCTTTGTACCTGCTCTAATTTTTACTCATCTTTTTTATAGTTTGGGGAACTAGAGAACTGTAAAGTGTGAGCATTATTTCTGGTGTCTTGTGATCTATGTTCCTGGCTATGAAACCTAACATTTGGTTGCTGTTTGACACTGTTAAGTGTAGTTCAGATTGTTGCTAATGACAATTCCAGGGTCCTTCAACTCTTCTTCAGATCCTTGAAACATTTTCATTGGCTGCGGTATTCGAGATGTTTCTTCAGTTGTGAATACGGAGTTAAAGGAATAATTTAGTATGGTAGCCATTTCCATGTCGTCAGAAATTAATGTGTCATGTTCGTTTCGTAATGATCCAATTCCTACTTATACTGTCTTCCTTTGTCTTATATATTTGAAGAATTCCTTAAGATTATTCTTAACTCTCAAGGAAATTCTTTTTTCTTCGTCGCGTTTACTCTGTCTTATGACCTTCTTACACTCCTTTTGGATTTTGATTAATTTCTGGCGATTTTCATGGGTTCCCATTGATTTAAATTTCACTTCAGAGGCTCCTGCAGCCCAAGGCAGCGATACCTCCAGCAGAAAGGAATTAGGAAGTCATCAGGAGTAACTGTATTCCTAATCATACAGCGTTGTCAAAGGTGAGTTTTCAGTGGCGTTGTAACCTCACACGGGCGAAAATTCAGTGAAAATCTGTAAGTTCTACTTTTACTACTTTAATCAACGAACTTCTGATCCCTTGGATTATCACAGACAGCCTCGTTAGAACACAGTGGTCTGTTGCCGTTGGAATTCAGTTGTGTTCAGCAACGTTCACACACAAGGCCACGTGCATACATTAAAACACTAACAAACATGCACAAGCACGGACAAACTCACAGGTGAATAAAATATACAGAATGGAATACAAACGGCCAAAATAACGTACAATGTAAAAGACAATAGTCACATAAACACACAGCAAGTCAAGACCGGCAACACGCAAACTCACACAGAACATGAAGCAAACACGAATGCAATAGATCTTACCATATAAACACACACGACACAAACACAAGTGTGCCATACAAACTGGTCGGCTTATCTGGCATATAATGCGAGGCGACATGCGGAATTCGGCCAGTCACCGTCCAGAGGTGCAAGACGAAAGATCTCTCACCAGTACTTCAGCCTTTCTCAACTGCTTAAGCAGGTGAGTCACCAAAACACGTAAACAATAGTAGGTTCAGTCAATCTTTCATGAAAATGTCATTGGAGAAGACTTTTAATGGTCACCTTCTCTAGTCGTTATTATTGAAGAATTAGATCCTGTATTCGATCTTCATCTTACGTAAGGATTAAAAGTTCGGGTGGTAACAGATGATTTGCTATATCGCTGTTGACCAAGTGTCAACAAGAGAGAAAAGTCCGAGTAATGTGGTTGATGTTATTGGTTTACTGAACCACATTATGAATAAAGAAAAGAAAATGCGAAAAACAGCAAAGAAAGAGAAGTCAAACAGAATATATCATGTGGCTATGTTGTGCTTCCACGCCTATGATGTGGCTGTGTTAGGGCTTCCTATGCATGTCTATGTTGTGCCCTAACACGTATGATGCGGCTATGTTGGTCCTTCGCATGAATGATATAGCAATGCTATGAGATCACACTTGTACCGTGGCTATATTGTGCCTCAACACGAATGATATGTCTATGTTGGTCCTTCCTACAAATGATGTGGCTGATTGGTGTCTTCACACGTATGATATATCTATGTTGTGACTCCACATGCATGATGCGTCTATGTTGGGTCTCCATTACAAATGATGTGACAGTGTTGTATCTCCACACTTATAATGTGGCTATGTAAGGCCTTCGTATGTATGTCTATGTTGTGCCGTAGCACATATGATGAATGCTTCGGAGGGCAGTTATGGGAGGAAAATAAAAAGGAAACAAGTATGGATGTCCAGTAGGTGACAGATGAGCTTGGGTGACCTTGCCATAAGGTAAGGTTGTGGCTGGCAGGAGCAGGTTATGTATGAGCGGGTTGACGGTACATGGAGTAGGTGAACTTGAATTCGTTGCCCGATTTCTACCATTTGGCTGTCGGAATGCTGCCTCGCCCAAGGCTAACGGGAGCTCCTAATATCTACGTAATCAACAGATAAAGCTTATCATTTAAGCGTTTGATTGGTGTGCTGACTATAAACTTAGCATTTCTGCGTCATTCAACTGTTTTTTGTTTTTTTAATTTCCAGTCTTCTTACGTCTATATTTCTTCATTTCCAATCTTCTTACATCTTTACATTTCACTTTATTACGAAACTCTTGCTCTTTATTCTTCAGGTATTTAAACATCTATTGAAAGATTGTGGTCCAATTATAATCTTTATCTGTCAGTAGTCTCTCAGAATTTATTTGAATGTTGATAATAATCTCAATGAATTCTCTCACCCAGGCTTCAGCACAATGAGTGATGCCATGGAGTTAGAGTACAAACAGGCTACCGCCGCAGACTCTGACGAAATGTTAGATCTATTCTGTAGGGAATTCTACCCACGGGAAAGAATGGTAGGATCTCATAACTGTTATGGTTGTAACCTAATGTAAAGACATTATATA
>JAUUDY010135450.1:8196-18784 GCA_032361765.1 Panulirus inflatus
TTATGGGGCTACTGCATCCAGTGAGAAGCAGGGAGATGATGAACTACTTCAGAGCGAAAAGTTCCTCAGTGAGACTTTCTCCTTTTTGTCTTGTGATGATACAGCCTCACTAGTCATGACTTTTCACATATGATGTAATCACTAGCAGGCAGTCTGGCATTACCTCAGCATGCAATAACATAACTTATACACAGCTTCATGGGTAGCTTGTTTTTCTGTTCATACTTTAAGAATACATTCTCTCTTTGTTTTTTGTTTCATCATCCATATGTCCATTGTTAAGAATAATGAAATATGTATTTTCAGTTTTTAATTTACTTTTCATTCTTGCCTGTGAAATTTTTCAGAATACATTAAAGGTTTTAGGTATGTGCTGTAAGTTTTTTGATATCTGTATTTTCAGGTTTTGATTATAGCAAATTTCTCTCTAAAGATCCACCCTGCAACAATGAAAGCAGGTTAGATATAACATTAAAAATGTATTTTTGAAGTGTAGAATTTATTTTCTTTTTATAATGAGTGATTCAGAATACGCTGATGACTCTAGCTAGGTCCTTGTGATGCGTATGATATAGCCTTTACTACTTTTAATCATGGCATGTCATATTCCTCACTTTTTCCAGCCTTACTTTGAAAGAAATCTTCGTATGTTGAGGGGTTTTTCTTTTGTTTTGCGGCTTGAACCTGATGCAACTAGTTTCTCATAGTGGCATGGACCAGCATGAGTTGTGGTGGCCTATGAGCTGGCCTCCAAGGGGATTTGAGACACATGCACATTATGTTTTATAACAAGGCTTTAGCCACAAATAGAAATTGAAAGTTAGATTGAAATATAGAGAAAAATAAAAGAAAAAGAATAATTTATAATGAAAAAGGATGTGAGGGAAAAAGTTTATAAAAACAAGTACTTACAAAGGCAGGATAGATGCATGGCATATGTCATTAAAAGATAGTAAATCTAGCCCATTATCTAAGTCTTAATGAGACATGATAACACCTACATTCCTGACATAGAAGGCATATGATGACTCGTGGCATCACTTCAACACCCTTATATCTGGATGGTAGTATATACTTCCTAATACAGTTGGTCTTTGCAACCTACTACTTACCATAGAAGTTTATCGAAGTCTTTATAGTTTCTGGCTGGCTAGAACAGTTTCCTTTGGATCATCCCTTGGGAGAATGATCCATACATTCTCAGGACAGCCTTGCGTAGGCAGTTAGTAAGCAGTCAGCTGGAATGAATATCCCAAAGAAAGAGCGTAACCTCTCCTGTATTAGTAAAAGATGTATTGGCATATTTCATTATTTATTTCCAATTGATTTTTCCAGAATTTGTTTGTGGCATGTTGGGCTACGTTGAATTCTTGAAACGAGATTGGCTGAGAGGTATATTTGAATGGCAAAGTGAATCTGGTTGCTTCCCGACTACCAAACCACTGCTCACCATTGGCCGAAAGTTGCTTGTAGAGGAAAAACTTCCAGGTGATTATGTTATGCTGTATCTGTAAATGTGTTTATCATGCATCATATTTGTCTATCTGTTTTTATCTTGAATTATTTTTTCTTTCCGTTTTTATATTGTGAGCTCCATTCATAGAAAAAATTGCTTCTTGATACCAGGCCTTTAGTGAAATATTAGAGTAGAAGAGATAGAGAGAGAAGGAGAAAACATGTTAAATAATATAAGATCTTTGAGAAAGCTGAAAACTTTTTTGAAACATGGGCAAGTTGTAGCCTCTATAAGAGACATGAGAAAGTAAAATTCCAATCCTTACCAGTGTAAGAAAAGAAACATATCACATGGCCTACACTTGAGTTGCCAATAGCCAAACAGTGATCATGTGATGTATCAGCATTTTGAGTATTACATGGTCTAGCTAATGATGGGGGTACATGAGCAGCCACTTTTTGGCAGAAGAAACCAGAGTCAGTAATTATAGAGTTTAAAGGTCTGATTGAGAGAGTTGATAAGTCAAATTGATCTGAACTCAATTCTCTTAAGAAATTATGTATAGCTAGAACCTCCTAAGATGTGTGACCAGTACTCCATTTAGATGAATCAGTAAATCATATAATCAGCATAGTTCAGAAGAAAAGAAATTTTGACAGAAGCACGGTTTCATTGAGGCAAATTAGATTTTGTAATAAAGAGTTTTCACAACAGAGTTGATATTATGGTATTTACTGGTTTTCTTGAAACATTGAGTGATGGAATTATAGTCATTAAAGACCATGGGAAAGTTATGAATGATTTTAGAAAGAGAAGTGAGATGGTATTAAATGTTAAAGGCATGAAATTTGCATTAGCATCATTGGAAAATCCTGTCCATATATGAGTATTTATAGGTATAGTTATGACAAGATGAAACAGTCCGGCATGAAAGAATGGAGCAGCTCTGCAAGAAGTTGAGGATTGTTTTGCGGAGTCATTAGCATGTGAATGTATAGTATTTTGTGATCAGTCTTCACTGTTAAGTTGCTTTGTGTGTGAAAGCAGGAATTTAACAGTTTATATGAATATTCCCTCAAAGGCCCAGTCTTCTGTTCTTAATACTACCTCGCTAATGCGGGAAATGGCGAATAGTTTGAAAGAAAAAAAGAATATGAATTGAAAGGTTATTAGGTTTAGTAGGGTTGAGGGACAGGTTAGTTAAGGGCATGAGTTTGAGTGGGGGAAAAAATGGAGGAAGTGAGGTGTTTTAGATACCTGGAGTGGACATGGCAGCAAATAGAACCATGAAATGGTAATGAATCATAGGATGGATAAGGGGGCAAGATTCTAGGAGCACTGAAGAATGTTGAAAAAAAGATTGTTATCTGGGAGGGCAATAATGGGTATGTTTGAAGGTATAGTAGTCCTAACAATATTATATGGATGCAAGGAATAGGCTATGGTTAATCCACAGTTCACCCTACCATGGTGACATCGCAGATCCACCCTCACCTGGAACTACTCATTCCTGCTCTCTTCCTACTTGCACACATGCTTAACTGTCTTGATAAATGCCCTTCACTAATAGTAGCTTTCTGCCCACGCTATATAATCTCAAAATCTTCCCTAGAGCATCTCTATCAACCGTGTTATACACTTTCTTCGTATCCATAAATACCACATACAGGTCTTGCCTTTTTAAGTATTTCTTGCACACATCCTAATGAACCTATTGGACCTATTGAACATGTATTGGCTGTGGATAACTTTAGGTCATTCACAAGGGTGAGCGAAGGCTGTTGCCTTCTCCCTGAAATATGAAGGGCAGGTTGAGTCCTGACTTGTATAATCCCAGGGAATACATCAAGGATGCATCCTCATGGAGCACTATCTCAGAGAGAAGAGGTTTTTCATTTTTCAAAAGGTGATACAATGCAGCTTTAATTAATGAATGGACACAAGTATTGTAAGTACATGTTGGAGGGTTTAGCAAGGTGTGCTAAGGGAAAGTGAATGTGATTGCAAATTAAAGTGGTGAATCTGTTTACAAAGATCACATGAAATTGGCTTAACTGTACAACAATTAAAGAATTAAGACCTGTGAACTCATACTTCATTGTACTTAATTGTGAAGTATTTGAAGTAATGAGAGGCAGTGATGGTTGTCCTAAGAAAATCCTTAGAAGGGAATAATGTAGACTATTATTTTGTGCATTTTAGATTAGTCTGTCCAATGTAAGTCTGAATATGAGAATAGAAGCAATGTTTGTTTGCTTGATAGTAGAAAAAGATTATAGAGTGCAAGCAATGGAGATGTTATTTAAGGAGTATTGGAGGGATAATGAAACTTGTTACTCATTGATGGACATTCAAAGAAGATAAAAGAATGCACCTGATGAAGTAAATAGAATGGGAATAGAGAACTAATACAGTTGAATTGAATGATTATCCATTCAGTTAATGCTATGTTTTCTTTCACAGATGGATGTCTGTCACATCTGACAACAGTTGCAGCATCAGCATTAGCTGTTCATCTGCATTATTTGTTAAACCCTGGGCGTGAAAAGAAAGTGAGACTCAAGACTGCTGCTGTAAATGTTTCTCCTCCTTCTGTGATGTTGCAACCACCAAATGGATCTTTCCCAGTTTATGCTGGTTCTAGGATTTCTCTCAATCAGCCCCTCTTTAGGGAAGATATTCCTTCAGGACTGAATAGGTAGATTGTTACAATTGTAGAGTGTAATTTGTTTTTAAGTTTGTTGTTTGTCTGCAGATGATTTATTCTTCCTTGATATAGTTGTTTTTCTGGTGCTTACTTGTGAAGGTGGGAAAGCACCGTATGGGACCCTATTGCCATTTTCTGGTTGGGGAGAGTCAGCAAATGTATGGGATGTGCAAACTGTTTTTTTGGTGGACTCGGATCATATTTTGTGGTAAGAAGAAGTATTGTGTATTGGGACTTCAGTTGTAATTCGTACCCAAATGGGTAAAATGTTATCCTTTATACTTTTAGACAGAATGCATAAAGAATATATGCTGCTATGCCTGCCATGCATATACTGCATCATTATGTATCTTTCTCTTTCTAGACCGTAGAATTTTAGTTCTTTCAGCCTTCCATGATAATTCATATGCCCCAGAACAGTTTTGCATATGTAGTGTTTCAGTATTATTTTTAGTTTGGCTGTTTTCCTTCATATAACTGGTGACCATACTACATAGCATTATTCTGTTTTGCATCTCTTATATGCTCTAAACATTTTAATCATTGGCTTTTTTCATGTTAAAAAAGTTCTCTTTATCATACCACTTGTTAAATAGCCTGAGGATTTAAAAGCAAATTGAAGTATGTAATTAATTGCTTTTCCCACTGTAGCAAACAAGCATTAGGAACAAGCAAACAGCTGCCTCATATGCACACATCCAATCTCTTGGTCTTATTGATAGGATTAGGAAATAGTATATTGATGTTGAATTTGAATTATTGAAGAACTTTGAAGTTATGTATGTTATATTTTGATAAAGCATTGATGATGATGAAAAAAGTGGAAATGTTTCTGATCACGGTGAAGGAGTTTGAAAAGTATATAAGAAGATAAGAATTAATGCCCTCCTGCACATTAGAGGCTTCTTTGGGATAGATAAGTGGAGCAATGATAACGCACAAGGGATGAGATGCTGTCATTGGGCTAAATCATGGAATATGAAATGGTTAGGAGAAGCCATGGAATGGTCAGTGGGACTTTGCTGTGGAGTGTGGACTCTGGTTTCAGTGCATTATACATGAAGTTTAGAAAGTGGTTGTGAGCAGACGAGACCATTCCTTGTCCATTGCTGGTAGTGTCTCAGTAAGTCTGGAAACAACAAAAAAGTATGAGAAAAAGAATTTTTTTTTTTTTTAATGAAAGCAAGAAGCTTCACTGAGATAAATGAGGTCAGATTGTGATATGGAGAAGTAGAAAGTTTACAAAAGTTTAGGTACAGAATGTGGTTCGTACCTTTATCAGAATGAAACTTTGGGAGGTTGAATAACAAGAGTATGGGGAGGTAGGATTGAGAAAATTGAAATAAGATATTGTATACAGTCAAGTATGTATAGGATTTTTGGAAGCATTAATAAAATCCACATCATAGTATACTGTTGAAACATGGTTTTGTAATAAAAGAGTTGTAACGTGAAGGCAGTTGGCATTATTTTTTTAATAAATTAGTAGAAAGTTTAATTTGGGAATGATGATTGCAAGATATGGTAATGTAGAATACAAGATAGAGCATTGAGGTGATATGAACAACTATAGAGAATGGTAGGATAGATTGACTGAAATTTCATTTGGATAGGAAGAAAACTGTATCAGTAAAGGAAAGCTGAGGGTAAATTGGAAGGATCTAGGAATATCTGTTTGATATGGGGGTTTATTGATGGTAGAATCAGTATAAATGGACTCACTCTGGGGTTTGTATGGGCTTAGTATTGTCTTCCATGCTGTTTTGTGAGAGGGATTTGAGACACGAGATGATTGAACATACACAATATTTTTTCTAAATCTATTTTGTTCACTTCATTTATAATACTATATATATTTTTGTTAATTGTTTCATGTGTGCTTTGGTTTGTAGAAATTCTTATTTTATTTGTTTTTAAGTGGTGTTAATTGATACTAACTTTTTAGGGTTGCTGAGCAAGACAAGTCACTTGAAGATAAGGCTGATATTGTCTTAAAGCACTTAGAAGAAATGAAGACCAGCACAGTGAAGAAACTACCTGTTATACAGTCACCAAGGACACAGTCATCCAGTGGATCAGTTGTTGTTGTTGAACATAATGATAAGTTGAATCCTCCAGAACAGGATGTTCCATTAACTCAACATCTGTTTGCTTCAGAGTCTGGAACAACTGTTGAGACCTCCTTAGGTCCATTTTACTTTGTGATAGCCAGTATAGCTATGGTTCTGCTGGTAATGGTTAGATACGTTCATGCTAAAAGAAGAGCGCATTCCATGTTCAGAAACAGATTTAGACTGTGAATGCATTTTCTTCATATTTAATAGTGTTATTTTGTTACATATATCTTAAATGCTTTGACAAACGTGTACTTTTAATAGATTTTATGGATTAACTTAAAAAAAATATTAAGAGATCATGTGAATCTTTAACAAACTCAACTTTTATCATCTCCCACAAGTGATTGGTCCTAGACCAGCTAGTAACCAATATCCTGATTCCTCAAAGGTCTTCCAGCCTTACAATAAGGTTCCTTGCCATTATAAAGGTCATAGAGTAAAGCTCTTTGGACCACGTGATTTGTTATCTTTTATGATCGCATATATCATTCATTATTTGGTCTTTCAGTTCCTCTTCTAAATGAAAACATGTTTGCATCCTTGCACACTTGCAGTGTACCATGTGATAACTTGTGCTCAGTGTCTTTGATGTTGTTCTTGAGTCACTAGAATTTGCATAGATCTATACATCTATTAAATTTAATGTTTATTGTATGTTAGTTATTTTGAAAGGCTTTTGGTGACAATTTTCATAATAGTAGGAAAACAGTAATGGCCTATGACTCCATAACTGTTGGTCTTGCATTTGAATCTTAACTGTGATTATTTTGTTTTTAAAGCAACCCTCCATACATTTTCCTCAAAAGAAATCTTTCATTATTATGGGCAATGTCAAATGACCGTCCACTCCTATGTGCCTCGGTGCCTGAACCTTTGCTCAGTCTAATATTATATTTCTTAACCTGGAATATGTTCAGATAATGTTCATACCATTCAAAGGGTTTTTTGAGTTTTTGCAGATAATATGGTGCATTGTGTTGGCTTAAGGGGACTGTACAGGATCAGTATCACTCATCAGCTGCTATATATAAAAAGGTGATAGACATTCAAAAAAGGGTACACCTAGGAGTTTGTGCAGATTGACCGAATTCTGAGATACTAGAAATATCAAGGAAAAACTTATTTAGATGTATAGCACTGAAACAGTAAGGGCCTTTCCTTGCTGAAAGTTTTAGTGTAAAGTTTGAAAATAAGGTAGAAGATCTCCAGTCCAAATATCCATAGTTTGAAAACATACATACTCTGAATGCCCATACATTTAATATTTTTGCCAAAATATTGCAAACGTTTCTGAAGCTTTACTCTGAGATGGTAGCACTACATTCTTTTCTCTGTTAATTCTGTAATTCCTTTGATTTTTGTGCTTGTTTTGCGTTAATAATGACATCCAGTAAGTATCCACCTCCATTACTCTATCTTCTCTATAATCACTAAACTCTACTGTAACCTACATTGCATTTGTCAGATGTAGAGACATTGAAGAATTTTGTGAGTACAACTCATAGATTATTTATAAACTGTAGTGCATATTTACATATATTACATACAGCAACATTTAAAAACTAAAAATACCTCTAGAAAGATCGCTATCTATAATCGGAAAAAATCCAAACTACTCAGTCCCAGAGAATTTGGACTAGAGATTTTCTTCTTGTATCCACAAAATTATTGTGATTGATTTTCAGAGTAATTTCTAGTTCCACAGAGAAAAAATTGAATTAGATTTTTTATCGTTTTCAAAAGGAAAAAGGAAAGTAAAGAATAGAAGTTCTGTCCCAGCCAAAATCTTCACTGAAAAGCAAGGATTTACCTAATATCTGGTGATTAAATATCCTATGGTTAAGAAGAGATTTCTCATAATATAGAGGAAGAATTCCCTTTGGACAGAGATCTATAGTCATCATAGGGAGCTGTTACTCGCAGGGGATTAGATTCCAAATTAGCCCCCCAAAAATGGGGTTAATTCTTGATAAATCCCCTTCTACAAGTATGCTGAGAAGGCTGGATATTAAATCACTACAATTTGGCAACTGTTCAGTGACTTTTTTTTTAGTGTTTTACGTCAGCCTGTCACAACCTAGCTAATATCAAACCCTGCGCACAATTTGCGTCAGTCTGGTGGTCTGCTTGCCTGTAATATGACCACATAGATGGTCACATATTGAATACCTATTCTTCATATTGCCAGATCAGTACCTTATTTAGTAAGAACTTTATTCTGTTTTAGGAATTTAGAGCTTACTATCCTTGCTAGAGTTATTCACTGACAATATGACAACAGCCATATTCTATGTTTGGACTTGGCTAAACATCCCATTTCAGATGTCTTGTTCCGGCCAGAGAGTTAACAAACCAAAAGGCTAAAGTACAGGATGGTCATAGTATCATTCTCTTGGGAACTGCATCAGATATTCAAAAATTTGCTATCATAAACAAATGAAAAGATTGATCTTGGAGTTCTTATCAGTAACAATCTGAAGTATACCATATGGTGTATAGCAGCAAGTAAAAAAGGAAACCAAAAGCTAAATTTCATAGCTTATGATATTGACTATAAAACAGTAGAAGTCCACCATATAAAGAGAAGCTAAAATGATTAAATCTTTTCTCTTCAGAAGGGTAGACTTTGCAGTGGTCTAATACAGGTTTTCAGAATTTTTAACTAATTTATAAAGTTGATTGTGAAGATCTTTTTGAAATATAAAAAATGCATTTACTTAGACAAATGAAAAAATTAAAACTAAAAGATGCAATAGTGACATGGGAAAAAGTACATTTGCAGATACAATTGTTGAGCGGTGGAATAAGTTCTTCAAAATGTTTGAATGCTTTGCAAAGATTATATATGTATTATTAGTAGATAAGCTAGAAAATGAGTTTGGCAAATTTTTCATTGCTTCAGTTATCTAATATTTGAATAAAGAAAGACTTTATGTTAATTCCTAATTCCTTTTTCTCACTTCGGATGCAATATACAGTACTGTATTTCAGCGGAGACTGAAATAGTATGGAAAGACCTTATAGTAGGATTTTCTCTTTCATTCTGTCCAGCTTAATTCCATGCAAGCATACTTCAAAAAAGCATAGTTTTCCTGACACCTGTTGCTGTTCTGTCTTTGCCTCATCCATTTAGGGTAGAAATTGGAGTATATTTAGGAGGTAAACAGATAACTTGAACTAAGGCTAAGAGGCTTGCTTTAATCTCTTTTCCATGTACTCGCATGTACACCACTGTTTCCCATTACGGGCAACCATTCCAATAATAAATGTGTTTTCTCAAACTAGGTATGCTATGCTCTTAATTCATGAGAAATGATAATAGCCTTGATAGTTTTTTGTATGCTTAATCATATGAATGAATAATACTTCAATTGAAAGCCAGTCTGGTAAATAATGTTTTTCCTAAACTAGGAATGGTTGTCTTAATTCATAAGAAAGAAATAATGGTCTTTACATTCTTTGTTGTCCCTTTTATGAATTAAGAAAATGATTTTGCCGTTTTTCACACATGGGCAGGAAGGGTAAATCAGCTGTGCACTGAAAATGTTAAAGGGGTGAAATCCTCATGAATTCCCAATATTTTTGTTAAGGTGTAAATTGAATCTAAGCCCATACAAATAAGAGCTCTCTGTGTTCATATTGATCTACCTTCAGTAGGGTAATGGTTTTCCATTCTCTAGAACCTACAGTTTTAGTTATTAATTTTCCATGCTTAAGATACTATTTTATAGAATACAGTCAGAAACATCATACATTGTCTATAAGGTTACAGGACTTATTCTACATTAGTTTTTAGTTTTCATTCCAAACCTCTAAAATATCTTCTTTCTTATTGTAAGTGACGAATTAATGATAGGGTATTGCTGGGAGGTGTTCGTAGCATGATGTGGTGAAGTTTAGGTGGCAGGGTGGATGGAACATTTATTGCATAATTTTGTGCAATTATCAGCCTACTTATAGAGAAGCTGATGCATGCTCTTTCAAGACCTTCAAGTGCTTCCTTAGAGGCATATTATTACAATACATTATCATATGTATGCATTAATGACCAAATAACCATGAGGAGTGGTGATCTATGTAAGCACTTCCTACTTTGTTACTGTTTCAGAAAGCAAAGTATCAACTCTTCCATAGTCACAAGGAATTGCTTTCAAGAGGACTGCTAGACGTTATGATACTAGTTAAATATTGTACTTGCCTAATGATTGAATACAGATGAACATACATTGTAGTTTAGAATAGTGAAAAATCATGCTTTATATTTGAAGTTATTATTATTTTAATTTTTTTTTTTTTTTTTTTTTTGGG
>JAUUDY010135451.1:0-13681 GCA_032361765.1 Panulirus inflatus
GTAATAAAGAATTTGTAATTTAGAAATACTCTGTGACATAATGCATCATTATAATGACATATGAAACAAGCATGAATAAATTCTGATATATTCTTACATAGAAAAAGCAATATAACATGGAAATTGGGCATCTCTACTCTTTGCAAGCCCAAGGGGGTTAGGAACTCTATTTCTGCAAGATTCATTCCTAAAATAAGGTGTATGCCTTTCAGCATTTGATTCACTCCATATAAACAAAGAGAGTCGTTAAGAGAGAAAATAAAATATATCTAATTACAATAAGGGTCTCAAGTTGTATTTTCCATGAACTCTTGAGATAAGATCCAAACACCAACTAAAGATTTTATAGTTTAGCTACCATTTATACTCACTTCATGATCTTTTAGTTCAAGGTCTTAGACTACAGTGATATTATGGGGGAATGTATTTCCAGAATTACATCAGTGCCATATCTGCTTTGCCTTTACTTTATTCAGAGCTGAAGGTGGAAAGTTCTAATGTCATGCCCACACTACTCTGAACTATGAATTACATTAGAAACCCAAAAATGACACATAACAAGTCACAGTTCAATATCATCCTTTGCAGCTGAAACTAGAATTAGTGTGGAAATTTCATAAACAGGAGACACTGACATATTCAAAACACACAGTTAGAAAGTTCTCTACCATGCAACTAAAAAGATAATGCTTCCCAAAGGAGGAAAGTACCAATTCCATCAATATGGAGATAGAGCGAGGAAATCACAACTATACAGAATACTAGACACTAGATACCATCATATCATTAATGAACAAGATGAAAGATCTAGGAATGCTAATGGCTGACAGCCATAATTTCACTGAACACAACTAAATTACAGCTGCATCCTCCACAAAGATGTTAAGCTTGTCATGGAGAACTTAGAGGCAAGAAAGAAAAAACAAACATGAAACTCTTCAAGGCACCATCACTCTCCAAACTATACTCAGAAATATTTCCCTACTAGGAAGATATGCATGAAAAATGTTGTTAAATATCACTAATAGAACCAAAAGTGCAATAAGTACAACAAGAGAAAACACCTTGAAAATCTGAGGCCCGAGATGGTTCAACACACTGCCCGTAGCTACGGGAGACACTGTTAGGTGTGCAGTGGGGATATTCAAGAAGACCCTGGATAATCACTTCCAAAATGTACAAGACCAGCTAAGCCTGCAAACTGTAGCCTCCAACAGCTTGGTCGACCAATGACCCAAAATCAACAGTTGTGTCTTAGCCCAAACTATGGGAACAGAAGACCTCTACATATAACATAAGGTAAATACAAGTTAAATGTATTTGATTCTATCCATAAAAATGGTAAATGAATTCAATAATATAATAGACACTAATGCAGTTCCACAAATTGTGAAAATATCTTACCTTTAAATGGTTCATCCAAATTATCCAGATCTTTGCTGATCCAATTGACGTAGTCCTTCCCCACCCATAAATGTATTGAGGTTGTATCTTCCATGGTGACTACACTGTGAGCTTGTGCAAGTGATGAACAGCTTCCCATTCTGTTCTTGTAACCAAATTTCAGCCTATGCCATCTGTGGAAGCTAAAGGCAGCAAAATCTACATTCAGTGCATAACAACAACAGCATGATCAAATAATATCTCTACACTGTAACCTACACTGTAACCTATCTTAAAATGAATTCATATTTTCTTCAAATAAAAGTATCAAGCATTCAGCTTTTCTTAGCTAATGTGAATCCCACAAAAATTATTTTGCTTTTTCAAACTGGAACTTTTCATTGCTTAAAAATCAACATATATCTAAAAATATATATATCAACTTCAAGATTAGTAGTGAAAGATAACAAGCTGAAAGGCAAACAAACCTATTTCTTATGCTCTCCAATTTCTCTCCATCATCTGATGATTTGTCTGAAATTTCAGAGCCTGAGCTGTTTCTCCTGTAAATTGGGACCATGCAGAAATATTTCACACAATTAATAACCTGAAAACATTCAAATTTACTGTACCATGCAGGATAAAAACATTCAAATAATGCTAACACACGATCCCTATAAAACTTCAGTGTTAGGGTTAAAATATTTAAGGCAGTATTTGGACATGCATCACATCTGCAAATGTCTATTCTGAGTGTTTTGTTCTTAAATAAACCCATTGTGTGGATCTTGTGAGTAGCTGGCATAATCCAGATAGTAAATGTGTACCCAATTTCTTTTTGCCTATCCTGCACCATCACAGTACATAGCTTTATTATTAGTAATAATCAAAGACAAGCAAAAACAAACAGCCTTTTCTCTTTTTTTCCTCATGAACTTTGTAATAACTGTAAAGAGTACTCAAAACAGCACTTCCAGTGTGAAAAACACATTCTCAAAATCAGCAAGTGGATATCTAGACAGCTGGAAGGATAACATCTTCATGATGCTATGTCTATGTGTTCTTCTATGTATGTAGCAGATGTTTGTAACTAATATGTGAAACACACAGTGCCTGAGTTAAAAAATTTTGTAATATAGTTCAACAACAACAGAAAGCTTTTTTTTCAAATGCATACACAAAAGGTGTAAAGAAGTTCTAGTTATACATTTTTTGGTATCAGTGGTAGTACACTGCATGTTGACTTAATATGCATAGGTACGCAACAAAATCTGGATAACCTTTTTAAGTTTTACCCCTTAAGGGACAGCATAGTTGTCATTATGGTGACATGACTAATTCTGAATAAATAAACCAAAACATAATACAGAACTGCTTACTGTTACAGAATGTCTTGTACTTCATGCAGTAAAGATTCTCCAGAAGACTTAGGACTGAAAATGGACGAAGTATCTTACTTCATCAATATTCTTCCATTAAAAATTTTTAAAACTGCTCATTCTGCAGCAACTGACATAGCAAGTTTCCTTGGTTGATATACAGCATCCATTTGCTATATTTTGTTTCTGTTGCCATAACTTTCTTCAAACAATTGTTGTGGTAGAACCATGTTTTGTAGTTATTTCATTCTTATATGGAAAAAATGCTTTATCTAATTGTCCAGTCAAATACAAAATTTGAAAAAAGTGCTGCTTTGCTTTAGGAAAATTTTCAACTTAATTCGTATCATATGGTCAATTCTAGCAAAAGCTTTTTATTGCCCACTAGCTGTTCAGAACAAAAAATGAAAACTATCTCGCAAAAACTCTGGATGGTATTATATATTTGTGTAGTCAGTGCTTACAACAGAGACTGTAAAAACCTTATCCTTTAAACATTTAATATATCCCAAACATAATTCAACTTATAGCTAAGAATGATTCTTGTTTAGCAGTAAAATTAGAAAATGGATACGCAAGACACACCAGCAAAGGAATACAGGAGAATCTTTGCTGAAGGAACAACACTTCTATTGTAATCTGTGAAAAAACTGCTGATTCTATCAGAACTGCAGGTTTCTTTATGCTAAGGGTGATGCAACTTTTATTTTCTTGTTCAGGGAGAAGTTTTGACAAATGGATATCCTCAAAGTGAAAACAATAATTGCTGTATAATTTGGACAAGATCAAGCAAATAATGCAACATAGTGGTGAAATAGCTTCTGCAGCACGTTAAATGTAATGATAAACAGACTAGGGCACACAGGTTTAACCTGACTCTAACTGATACAATTTTGGATGTAAAAGTGGCTAGAGGATTTTACTATTTGTCTGAATGTTTGTATGAGTATATCAGCCAGCCTTTGGTGTATGAATTATTTCATGACACAGCAAGAGACATATCTCAAGAGTCTGAAAACTTCTCAGCACACCAGAAAAAGGCTGAACCTTTCTGTGGAGAACTATAACTTAGGTAGATGAATAGTCTCAAAGTAAACAAACATTCTGAGGAAACTAAGTGAGGGGACAGTTATAACAACAAAATAGCTAAAGAATTTCTATAGCAAAGATCAGTAGGTCACTCTGATGCTAGTTTGTTTTTAGCTTTTCCAGTTATCAATAAACCACTGCCTTTGCTGAATCCTGCAGATCAAGCTACTGCTGTACAGCTTTTAAATGATACACAGAATGCATTTAGTCAAAAAAAGACAATAAATTGCATGGATCACACTTTGATAAGGTATTTCAACTTTGTGTAATGACCGTAGTAGCAGCAGGTTTTGTATGAAACCTAAGAGGCTTAAAAACATTCACCACAGGAAAACAGCAAAGGTAAACGTTACTCAAGCAACCATACTATGATAAACATGCAATAATGTTTCACTACAAATGTTAGACATTCGTTGGAATACTCACAAAAAGCCAGGACAAACAATGCTTTATATCAATCTTCAACTTTTTCAGCATAACCAACTGCAATCTACTCAAACTGTGGATTACAAATGTTTCAAAAAAATTCATTTACTCTGAAGATCAACTAAAGACTAAGAGAAAGAAATCACAAAACACAGTAAATATTCACTCAAGAGGCTGAGTATTTTACTTACCGGTGCAACTGTGGGAGCTTCTGGGCTGTCCAAGCCCTCACTTCCCGGCCTTTCTCTTTTACCTCCTCAACTAGATCCATCCCTAGTCTCTTTACTTCCTTAAAGCTTTTCCCCATTCTCCTTTCGCGGTGCTCCTCATCACTGCTCAATTCATTTGAACAAGCTGCATCCTTTGGTAACTTTGAATCACGCTTAAAAAATCTAGCTTTGGTGTTTAATTTCTTAGTGATAGGTTCCAATGGTATAGTTTCAACAACTGATGATACTTGGACTGTTTTTCCATTATTCACTTTATCTTTAGACTCTTTAGATTCACTCTCATCCACTGGCACTTCTGTTCTGACTGTATCACTGTCATCAGTAGTGTCTTCACCCAGTCTAAATACCATGTGAGGATTTTCACTTACATCTCTGTTTGTGTTATGATCTAGTGTCCTACACAACTCAGATTCACAACTGTTCAAGAGCATTGAAGAATCAGTTTTATTGTGTGTTATGTCCTCTAAGGGGGAAGTTTCAAAAGACCCTCTTCTGCTACTAGGTGCTGAGCATGTGACAGTGTTGACGAGCACTTCATTAGCTCCCCGTACCAAGTGCTGCAAAGCACCCTTTTGTGCCCCTGGACGAGCTGGAGTGGCCTGCACACCAGCATGGCCAATGTCT
Source organism: Panulirus inflatus (assembly GCA_032361765.1). NCBI lineage: Eukaryota > Metazoa > Arthropoda > Malacostraca > Decapoda > Palinuridae > Panulirus > Panulirus inflatus. Next base: position 5,132 of record JAUUDY010135451.1, read on the forward strand.
AATAGCCTGTGTTATGAAGAAATAAAACACATATCAGTTATAAAACATTAATACTGATGAGCTGTATCATTTCAACATTCTAATACTTTATGACAAATGTCTCTCAAGCTCCAGATACAGAAACCAATAACTGCTATCACTTTTGAATAAAATATGGAAGACAGCTATCCCTAACAAAAAGGGAGGGTGAAATAATTCATATCAAGGTGAATAAAACCAATGTACATACAAAGAAACTGCTCACAAGAAATTCTTAATGCTGATGTGGGGTTTCCAGGACTAAGTGGAGGATATGGTTCTATTTAACATATATTGCAGGGTTGAAATGTGGCATTTTGTTCAAAAGAGAATGCTTAAAAGAAATAATTCAATACTACACATATAACAGCTTCTTTAAAATTATCTAGAAAGTCTACACTGGGGAAGTAGCTGTCCATGCTCTTTACCTGCCTATGTGGCTGAGGCTGCAACCAAAGTTCAGCAAAGTTAATTACCACAAAAGGTACATGTAGCCTAAGAGATAGCACCCAAAGTAATTGTAATTAGTAAAATATAACAAATAGAGAGAGAAACAGAAATTATGAGCTATTCATACTTGTGTCTGTAATCATCCCATCGTCCAAAGGCCAGGTCGATGCCACTGATGAATGCATACATCTGGTCAATGATGACCAGCTTCTCATGATGAGCCCAATAAAGTACCCCTCCTGCCATATGATCAGGGTGACGAAGTACCTGTACAATACACATAAATTACATGTACTGTAGTACAACAACTGGTTTCCTTAGTCGATATGATTTAACAAGAATATGTATGTAAGAGATTCCCTTGTTGGTATGCTTGGTTTCATTCTTACTCTGGAGTATTTCCAATATACAGAGATAATGTTTCATGTTTCTAAACTGGTCAGTTATGTTCTCTCCAATGAATGTAATTTGCATAGTCATTCCCTGTCAGTTTAAAAAGTTTATCTTACCTACCAAAAGGATTTATTAGGCATCACTTATGTAGCACGTCCTGTAGGGAGAGTCTTTCTATTTCCTAAAAATGTAGGTTTTAAAGAGTGAAAAACTTTTTCTCTCTGAGGTGGAGCCCTTTAAGAATGAGATATTCCTTGAGAATATCAGGTTAAGATTCAATCTGTACCCTTAATGAGGAAGTTCTGCTATGCTCATCTTTTCCAGACAACCTAAAGACCACCTGAGCCTATGCTCAACTGGTGTAGCTCACTCTCAACCAATCACTGACCACCTCTACTTGATGTCATCTTCCCACCAGCTCACATAAACTGGGTCCCCTCACATTTTCATGGATCACAACTTCACCCAAAGGCAGCCACCAAATGGCACAAAGAAAGGTTTTCTATAAGGAGGGAAAGGCCAGGTAGGATAAGAAATACTAGATAAAACTGTCCACAGAGTAGTACCTCTGGAAGAAAAGGTGTCATTCTTCAAAACCAACATTTTGCTCTTCATGTTTTATGCCCTTTGAGCATGAGAGCATCCCACATGAAGGAGGAGGGTCAGATCCAAAAAAAGGAACCCCCCCCATCCGCTCAGATGCATCACAGATAAACTTAGGAAAAATCTATGAAAGCACAGAAAGAAAAAAGGGGACCACAGGCCTCTACTTTTGGCTTCCTCCAATAAATAGTAGTTACGGAAAACTAAGGTACAGGCCACCTCTTTAACATTATGTGTTCTAGTGTAAGGCCTAAGTTGAGCCAGCAAGGATAGTTTCCTGCTCCAAGTAGAGAGACAATGTTTGAAAAAAAAAAAAAAAAAAAAAAAAAAAAGTCCCCCTTTTATTTTCAATGGTGATACATGACTAAAGTTTTTATGTGGGTACAAGAATATGACATTCTCAAGGTGAAATCATGGCACATATGACTGCTGAGACCAGCGTATCTACCAGTGTGAGTACCAGCAACTCACCTCAATGTGCCTCAGGCTATCTTGAGGGAATTTCACTTCTGGACATTGTATTTCCCCACCTGTGTTTCAAGATGGTTGGCTCTTACCTCTGTAAGGAGGAGAAGGCCCAAAATTTCGTCTGAAAGCAAGAAAATGTGGATACATGTGAGATTTCTAAGCACACTTGACGCTCAGAATGTACTTCAAGAACCTTGCCAATTCCATGCTTAGACATCTGCAGATAGCAATCATGGCCAAAAGAGAGATGACAAAGTAATAAAATGTAAGTGTAAGATGCTCATGATTTTTTTTTCAGGGTTGCCATCTTGCACTTTCCCAGAAACTGCTCCACATGATGTCTAGATATCAAGGTCAAGGACCATAAGACAATCACAGCAACTGCATAATTCCCAGCTCATCCTTGGGAATACAAAAAGAATCAATCCGAAAGTCACTCCATCCCTAACCATGCAAGATTCATTGGAAGCTAAGCTGGATTACTACCATATAGACGATATATCCACACGTAAAATCTCTATAAAACAATGCCTTTGTCATAAAAATTTCTTTTGGAGGTGATATCAATGGAAGATGGTAGAAGGATGCCAAAACCATTGTTTTGAAGAATGACAATTTTTGGGAGCAGAACAAGACATATTCTAAAAATAAAAAAAAAAATAAAAATAAATATAAAAAAAGTGGGTTATGCATAAATTAAAAGAATCAAGTTGAACTGCCAAATCTACAATTCAATTTCAAAAGCTAACAGAACAGCTCATCTGGAAAGCACTGAAGTGTCAAAGGGCCTCCTTAAATCAGGCTGACTGTCCAGCAGTAGGTGAAGGACTAGCAGATGATATTTTGAATAAATACATGGGTATAAAAAGAAAACAAATCCAAAAACATTCTCTCCCTGTATGAATCCTTCTTTGGACTAGATTCACTACAGGGTCTATAAAGTCCTGCTCTACATCTCCATTATATCAATAACTGTGTCATGGTTGACTAGAATCTCCTCTTGTCAGGGGTGTCTGAGTGATTTCCTTTCTGACCCCCACCCCAGACTTCTAAATGTTAATTTAGTGCCTGTTGAGTTCTGGAGTATATAAACATTGCCAATGTCATTTCTGTTAAGGAAACGGATCTGTAAGTATGGGCTGATAAAGTGTGAAGGAGGAGAAAGCTTTATATTTCTACTTTGAAGATGGCGATTGGTTCTAAGGTAGTATGGGTGGAAGATATCTAGCACTGTTGCAATGAACTGAGTGCTAAGCACTGTGAAGTGAGATTGTATTGGAAATAATTGACTCCTTTATATGAAATATGATTGTATGATGCCTAAGAGTATAAACAATTCTGATATTGTATTGATAATATGGTGATACAACAGCACACACACTTTCCTTATATTCTCTTTGAATATTTTCCTGCAATTCTAAATTCCCTTAGCAGTATTTTTCTCAATCCCTAATTATCACTTCCCCTTATGTACTTTAAGCAAATTTTTTTCCCTTATGTATTCTTTATCTATACAAGAAAGTGGAAATTTTCTTAAACACATGAAAGCCAAACCAATGAACAAAATTCTTCACTAAATGTTTAGCATGTTGATGGCTTTTTGATGCTTGAGAACATCAAGAATATCAGACCCCAAAGTTTTATGAAAATGTGAATTTTGCAAAACACAAAAAGATACATTTACTAAAAATATGAAATCAAATACCTTGATATTAGGATGAAGTTGATTGAGAGTCTGTTTTGTAAGTAGTGAGCTGATGCCAAGTGCCAACTCTACCTCTTTATACAGTAGGATGAATATTCGTACCCCACTATCAGCTTTCCGTCTGAGTACTTCTCCCAATCTGTAACATTAGCCTATTACTCTCTTAATCAACTAGACTTAAGGAGATAATAGTAAGTAGAAATTTATAATTCAGATACAATAAAGTCCTCTCTCCTTATTGAGAGGAAAAAATAATAATTTCACAGAAAAATTGTCTTTAACTAGCAAAATCAATACATACGACATAGTAGATACTCTAAATGAGTACAATGATTATCAAATGGATCTTCACCTTATCTAAAACATTTCTATTCTAAGTATGATAAAAGATAAAAAAAAATCAAAGAATAACTGTAAATTCATTCATATTAACTTCAACTGGGTATCATTCAAATGATAAACATAAAAGAAAAATTCTTTATCAGTGATAAGATTAAACATTATGTCAAAGGCTTAAATCAAGCAAGGGAGAAAAATAGTAATAAACTGGAGATCATTATGACTATGCAGGCTCTCTCAAATATTCTGGCTAACAGTAAAATGTCACAGAAATTCTTGATCAGCATCTAAAAGCATGAAAATCCATTTGCAGTGGGTTACAGGTTAATGTCATAAAAAGTCATAAAGACTTAGTCACTGCCACAAAATCAAATAATTTTTGAGCAATGAATTACATAATGTTTTTCTCAATTCACAAAGAAAGAAGCTGAATGCTAGAATATTTTGCTAGATTTTTAAAACTGCACTACATGAACATGCTGAAATTCATTGTCATTGAAATCCTGATCATTCATATAAGTACCTGGAGTGCCTCAATTACATACAGCTAAAAGCTCTCATGCACATCCTCAATCCATGCCTAGCAAGCTAAAAAGAAGCATAGAATTCCATACTTACAAGAGCATTTGTGACTTTTTCACTTTGCACAAAAAAGCCAATTCAACAAATATGACCCGAGCCTCCATTCAAACCACCTCTCTAACAAAAGGTTTCCAGTGCATTTGATATCCAATCATTTTTCTGACTTCTTCAACTGAAACATCCTTAGCCTTAATCAATTCTGTCACTGGATCTATTCATCTCTTCTGTAATCTATCTCTTCTCATTGTACTTTCTACTTTACAGCTATATATCTTCTTTATCTTACCACCTGCCTTACTTTCTACATGGACATACCATATTACCTGCTGTACATTCTGTATGGCCGAACCATCCTAGAGTACTTTCATCTATCTCTTTTCTAATACTTTCTTCACACCACATACACTTCATACATCTTTATTCTTAACTTTATCTATCCTAATTCCACTTCTATATACATACTGTATAATGTTTCTATAAATCTTGTTTTTGACCCATAAATCTTGAATTTCATATACAGATATCACAGATGAGTCAAATACTCCATGAAAGATTTTTATACACTTCATGCTTATATTTTTTCCATTAATCAGAGCTGTCATGCATAAGCCACAGTGGGAGTGCATGTGGTGTTACCTGAAGAAGGTATTAAAGATCAGTTCACTTCTAACATGGGAAAAGGTGATCAAGTGTTTGGCAGGTGGGTGCGTGGGAGGAGGAGGATCAATTTCATCTTTTCCAATACCATTCTTACTGAGGTCTATATATCTCAACTCACCCACAACTTCTAGTCCTTAAATATGCAAACTTATACAATACTATGCTCTCCCATCCCTTTTACAAATTAGCATAATATTCTTATTCACATGCACATTCAGCATCCTCTTCTTACAAACATCATTGAAACGACTCACCATTAATCCTGCATCATATGCATACAGCAACTGTGGCAACTTCAGTTTTATTTCTAAATGATTAAGTATTACATCACAATCATCACACCCTGCTCTCATTTTACACTATGCCCAATCATTTCAAAATATCAAGTATCTACACTGACCACAATTTTGATGTACTCTCACATGTAACTCAAATCACTCACTTGCACCACTACTTACTTTCATGTATGTTTTACTTCCATTATAAAAGCTCTTAAAATAGTACTTAAAAGTCTTGCAAGCTGAGAGTCTGACATAAAATGGACCATGCTCCAGCATAATAAGCAGTCAAATCTGTCCCCCTTACCTTCATGTAATGGCTCTATGCAGGCATTCTCCCAGTCCTCAGGCACCCCATCTTCAGCCATACATACACTGAAAATTATGACTACGCGATCATCATCATTGTCACCACCATTCTTATCAACCCCAGCTGCTGTGCCACACTTCATCTCACACTCTTGTCTTTCTTTCATGCTTGTTTGCCACCTCCCACATTAGTGATATAGTTTCAGGAACAGATGACAGTACCTTGAAGAAGATATCCCTACCTGGATCCTTCCTCTGTTCTTTCATTCAGATAGTATTAACAGAGATGGGAGACATTTCCAGCATCTTGCTCCCTCCCTTCTTAGTTACCTTTCAAAACATGCAGGAGATATGTAGGTAGAATTTTTTCTCCCTTATTCCCAGGGGTATATATTGTACACATTTATATATGTTGGAATGATCAAGATACTCCATAGGTGCTACACAAACATAAATTAAAAAATCCTGGCTTTGACAAAATTTTGAACTAAAAAAGGTATCTTGCGCTCAAATTTGGCTGTTCCTTTACCTGACAGACGTAAAAACAGAGCTAGAAACCTTCAATAAGACACCAAATGAGCACATGCAAAACGTAGCATATTGTTAATCTTTTTAATTTCTCCAGCAGTAAGTCAACAACGTTTCACTCTATGAAACTGATTCAAACACATATCAGCTATTTATATCAAGATCAGCATTCTCTTATCACTTTGTTATAATCTGACAGTTATGGGTTGAGTCTGAGATGAAACATATCTGCACCCTAGCCCAGTGAGATGATGTCTAGTTGGGAGGCCAGTACCTATATGCAGCCTGGTGGCTGATGTTCAGGCAAGGAAGACTGCTATGGTCTATGCATGACACCTCATTTATCTTCTTTTCTGAGATGATGCATAAGGTATATGTGTATAAAAATGACAAGCAAGTAATAAAAGACATAATAAAACTACATATGTATCATCCATAAATGGTTTCTATTAACCAATGAAAATTGGTTGCATGCTGTGTTTTATCCAAAGAAGTAATATTTAGGAATGATCCCTATAATTACATGATCCCACTTCCTGTTTATATCATTCCTAGGATTTTCATCCTTATATCATCTTATATTCACTGAAAGTCCTTATTACTTATGTGCTTATATAGATTGTGTTACCAGGCTCTGCCTGCAAGAGGTTAAACCATGAGTGCAAAGTCATCTTTGGTGAGGCTGGATAATAAAGAGTGCAGTTTTGTTCAAGAACTACTCATTCCAAAGGAGACTACATTTCCCTGCTACTGCAAGAGCCTGTAGAAAGAGGTCCTAAGTAACAACAGGACTCCTTCATGGAAATCAGTCCTAGGGTAATTATCACTAAATAAAAAATATAGATATATGTAAATAGTAGTATATAACCAAGGGTAACTAACCTCCATTGGTGTCCAGTTAAGTCTGGTCGCTTCAGGTATATTTGTGGACTCATCCACCAATCAGTAATAAAAATCTCTTCCTTTGCAGCCTCAAGCATATCTGCCACATCCCACATGTATCGAGCACCATCCACATACCTAAGAAATAAAGATTATTGCTGTTTCCTGTGGGGTGGGGTGACACTATGAATGGATGAAGGTGAGCAAGTATAAATATATACATGTGTACATATATGTGTATGAATATGTTTATGTATATCTATATGTGTATATGAGCGGATGGGCTGTTCTTCGTCTGTTTCTTGGTGCTTCCTCACTAACATGGGAAACGGCGATCAAGCATGAAAAAAAAAGTATATATTACAGTAATTTGCAAATAAAGTATGCTAATGTCTTAAATCTGGTGTTCTAAAAACTGGCAACATCCAAATTTAACATTTGCATGGATGCTGGTGTTCACAAAAATCCCCAGAACTGCAACTTCTATGTAATCACATATCACTATCTTAGTCTACACTGTGCAGAAGCTAATTAAAGAAGTATCTAATAAGATAAGGTATGTTACACTGCGAGAAGTGCTTACAATCCATCACAGCCTTGTACACACCCAGCTAGAGAAACTCCAACCCCTACCAAGCTCACTGCCTGCTACTGAGCATGCACCCATTCAATAATGCTCCAAGCACATCCACAGCTGCCCCTACAATGGATGAAATGCAAAATCTACCACCTACCTCTCCTGCAGCATCAACCTTATCACATCAAGATAACACTCATGTTTATTCAGCTTCATCCTCATCTGGGATAGATGCCATCCCAAGCACTTAACGTAAGTAATTTCATATTCCTTAGTACTAACATGTACAAATTGGGATAAAAAATGACCAAGGACTTTTGGTAAGTGTAATAAATAATTACAGCTGTAATGTTCAAAACCCACATATAAACTGGGAAAAGAAAACTCCACAGGTTATAATGCATTTCATCTGCTATCAGGTCCCCTTGACATAGTAATCATCCAGTGGCCAGATTATTCCAAAATCTGGCAACTGCTCAGCCTTAATGCTGCTGAATTTGAGACATTATAGTATTCAGTGTATGGTCTCACTTTCTATACTTAAGTGCTTCTCCTGCCTTAGTGAGGAAGTGTCATAAACAGAAGAGCAACAGCCTGTCAACCTGTCATGTATCATGTACTGAAACCAGCCAAGTCCCATAGATATATTCCAAGGTTTATTATGAATGCTTCATGTACCCTAGTTCAGCCCTATGACAGCATATCCCTCTCCTTATACTAATCTAATTCATTCACCACAGTCACCCCTTGTATGATGA
>JAUUDY010135673.1:0-13678 GCA_032361765.1 Panulirus inflatus
CGTTCCCTCCACCTCTGATACATATATCCTCTTGGTCAATCTTTCCTCACTCATTCTCTCCATGTGACCAAACCATTATTATTATCATTATCACTTCATTATCACTAACCACAGGACCACTTTTTATTGATCTCGGGACAGGATTACTGCTACTGTCCTGGATTTGTTACTTACTACCTAACTCAGAAAGCTTGGTGTAATTCCACAACAAAAGACTTAACACATATTTTGTACGGTATTCATGTGATTAATTGAGGCCTACACTACAAAAAGGAGGTTGCCACTGCTTTTACTTGGGAATGTTGTAACAGTAGCTTTAACACAAAATGAATCATACAATTAATACTGTATTTTCCTATGAAAAAGGCTTCAGTTATCAGAAGTCTCAGTTAAAGCCAGGCCTTGAATAAAAAAGAATGGGCAAAAGAGGGATAAAGAATTGTTTGAATTAAAATGAAAAAGAAGGGGTGAGGAAAACTGTGTAAAGACAGGAGATGAAATAAATACAAAAAACAGGGATAGAATATAAAATTAAAGAATTGTTTGAGCTAAAATGAAAAAAAAGGGGTGAGAAAAACCTGTAAAGACAGGAGATAAAGAGAATAGGTGTATGGTGTGTGTGAAGAAATGATGATGCATGGTGCGTTAAGACCAAACTGGTAGCCTATTTTTTTAATGAAAAATATGGCTAGGAGTTCTAACACACAAGGCATAAAATGACTCTAGTATCAGTCCATCCTTACTGAGATTGAACATTGCACTGCAAAGTATTTAATAGTTTCAGTACTTAACCCTCATAAAGCTATACATATATATAAAAAACTGACTGACTATCTTGTGAACATTTCATTGCATATTGCTTAATGGCCCAAGTCTTTGTAGTGTTGATAAGGGAATAATGGAAATAATCACAAAATGATCCTTGTTAACAATTTATTATCTAAAAAAGCATTGCAAAAGTAATGTCATAATATAAACATCTTTCTGAGACATACTGCGACTTAAAAACATCATTTCTTTAGTAACATTAGTGGAAATGCCCTACACTGCATAGTCAGAGTTTTTCTGTGTCTGAATCCCTAAATAATTTTGAAAGAATAGGACACTACTATATTCATGACACACGTGCATACTAAGTTAACTGCAAGTTGTTCTCGCTTTATGCATTTTACGTCTAACCAGTTATACCACTTTTTCAATGCCACTGACCATCCTTAATCTGAAAAAAAGCCTTTATGTAACCTAATACTACACGAGATTATTGCTAAGGCATAGGTTCTTTCATATTTACCAGAAGAACTCTCTAGTAACTCGCACTGTATCATGAATGAGAGAGATACCTAAATATAGTTTAGTACTGTGGAGTGAACATGTACCTCAACAAGAAAATCTCATGTTGCTGTCAATTTGGCTAGGGTATATATGAGAGGAACTTGGTGGAAACTTGTCTCATCCTAATTATCCTGCAGTGTGGGGGCATGGGGACCTAGTATGCAGTTTATGGGCATGGGGACCTAAAGCTGGAATGGCAGCCTAGCAAAGACAGCTGTTTGGTCATCAGTAGTCTTATAGTACACTCTCTGCCTACTGCAGCCTGGGTTCAATTATGGGCATACAGTGATGATTTTTTTAGATTTATTCATGTGGTAACATTACATGTTCTGGTATATTTGATTAAGATTGTTTTATTTCAACCTGTAGGTAGTTGGCAGGCAGTGTATATTACCAGTACTACCCTCCTGGGTATTGGAAGCTTAGTGATGGCTTCATTGTGAGTCAGCACTTCAGTGATTGTCAAGTTGCACTCCTCTGACCCAAGAAGCTGTCTTTTCTTTCTGCCACATCCACACGTGGATGACTGGCATTCTGTCCACAAACATACAATCTCTCCTTGTCATGCATAACACCTGACAACACTTAACTCACCCAGCTCACTCTCTGTAACTCTAGATTTTCCCTTGGTGAGGGCTATGTACTAGCCCTACCTTTTGGCAAAATGGTATGAACAATAGATAGTAGTAGGTAGGAATATTTATGTAGGAGCATTAAGTAGAAAGTAGGAACATTAGGCAAGAGCCTCTGCAAACACTGTATTAGACTTGCCCTCTGCCAGTGGTCTGTTAAAGGTGAGGCATAAAGGCTAAGAAGTGGCACTAGAGTTCACTAGTAATGGAGAATCTATCACCATGGCCACCCTTTTAAGGGAGTTCCAGAAAGGAACAGGCATTAGATATAGATATTTCCACTTGATACAACACACTTCTGTGATTCTTCTGAACACATTTTGTGTCTTCTCTACTCTGCCTGAAGTTGATGGTATTTCGTTGTTTTGCAGTCAGTCTGAAAGTTACTGGTAATTCAAATTAATTATATTACAGTACTTGAAATTTTGTAATCAGTCTCTGTATCTGTAAGAAAATGTGTGATATTAACTCATGTTACCTATTTTGGGGTGAGGGAAAAGACAATATAAACATTTTTATATTGTCTACAGGATGAAATAAGCTATTGAATATGAACTTGGTTATAATTTTGAGAGAGCTCTTGCTCATTTTATAAATAAATGCAATAGACAATTTTCAGTATGTAGTATGTGAAAGTTGGTGAATGTGAGATTTGTAATGAGCTGAGGTAATACATGGATAAGGTTAAGAATGACCTGAAATATGGAAGATATTTACTAAACTGGATTAGTAGTGTATACTTTTCTTTTCTGTGCAAGAGATGATTGATTTGGCACATGCTTTCTGTGATGACAGAACAAAACGCTCATGGAGAGAAGATAGTGAAAGGGAAAGAAATATCTATTCAGCTGTTTTGCCAGCATTAGAACCTTCAATAATTAGCCTGGTCATCAAATGAAACATTCTAACAGTAGTTGTGTAGCTGTATATTACCTTGTAGCACAGAACTGTTGCAGCTTATTGCCACTAAACATAGATGAACAATATGCATGTGCCATATCGTATGGGTAACCTTAGGAAAGTTATTTTCACAACCTTTGTAGACAGACACTTTCATAAGCTGCAGTTTACTAGTTTTAAGCAGAGGTTAACAAAATTATTGAAACCATTTATTACACAGAAGGCACATTACGTTTGCTGTCAGAGAGATAGTGAGAAATATGGTTCAGTAATGACCTAGCATGGTTTTATGAATTTTAGTCTCAAATATTCAAAAGATGTGTGAAAAAAAAGCATATTAGTAACAAGATCTTGAGCATTACTGAAGAATATTTTGGCTCTATGGTTTAAACTACCACTTGTTAAAGGGAAAAAGCATTTAATATGTAAAAAGATACAGAGACAGAAAAAGAAACATAAAGCAGAATTTACTTTAATTTTCTGTATTTCACTACAAGAAGATAATTGTTGAAAGATCTATTTTTAATACTGTATTTTTATCATCAGTAACATGATATGTTAGTCTGATAAAAAGTAGTTGATGATGAAATGCTTTTACTCCTTTACATGAAAAAATCATTTGCCTTGCTCAGACAAACCAGTTTTGTTCCTATGTGGTAAAGTGTTTACTCTCATGTTCTTGTCATTTTTTAGCAGTGCTTAACATGAACTTATCGAAACAATGTATTAATAATTTGCATTATGCCAGTATAATAGAGTAGATTATATAACATTGATAGTACATTATTTTGTAAACATATGAAATAGCTTGTAAGAATAAGCATTTAAGGGGTCAGTTTGTACTGTGAATACTGTGTTTGTTAAACATTGACGAGTATCCAAATTTAAAAGAATGTTCATGTTACAGGTGAATAATAAAAGTGAATGAAGGTTAGAAACTTTGAAATTATTTACATAATATAGCAGATTCAGTAAAGGAGGTTTATTGGATATATGGATAGATTGTAAACCATACTGTCTTTCAGCCATGTAAAGCGTCATGACACATTTACCAAACAGGCATAAATAAGTAGTTTTTGAGCAGCTTCACAAGATGAGGGAGCAAAACATTTTGTTATAATTTTCTTTGGCAAATGCAAGAGGTTTCTTTCCTCTACTATCCTTTATCCAAAACTTCTGCTGTTTGTTGCTTGATAATTGTTTTTACAAAAAATATATGGCTATCATTACAATGTCAAGCTTGCTTGCTGAAATTACAACATAGATTATATTTCAGACTTCTGGTAGATGAACACTGCCAATTTTGAGATTCCAAAATAGACTTGACTAAGTTTTACTTTTTCTAATTATTTTGGCATTTATATCATGTTTCTTCTTCCAACATCTGAAGTAAGATGACATGAAGAAGAGAATAAATCTGACTTTGTTTAGCAAATTAAAGGAATAAATGCTTTTCATTTTGTTGAACAAATCGTCCTTCAAAGCATTTGCCTTCTTCAAGAAGTATAATTGTTCTTAGGAAACTCAAACAATACTTTTATAATATAAGTGTTGGATGCAGGGAACGGATTGATTTTGGACATGGGTCCAATCAGACCCCTTAGATAAATAAAAGAGGTTGTGTGATTGTATAGATTGTGATGAGATACGTATATGTTGACAGTATCTGTACTGGGATGATTATTTTAGGAGGGATAATCCCAGATAGCCACCATGAAACACATAATTCAACATATGCCTACCGATATGTGAACTATGTTGAATTACTAATTTTTTCCTGAAACTCCTTTATGGCTGAATTCGATTAAGTTTTTTAAGATGATATGCATATAACATTTTGGGTAGACAATCGAGAGGTGTCTCAAATTTAACACAGAGAAATTATATTTTATACGTTACAGATAAACACTACATGACTTTAATTTCTACTTTTTACAGAAAGGTGCATCACTACATTATAATTTTAGAAGTACATTTCATGAAAAGTATGAACTCGATCTTGTGTCATCCGTTTGATCGTCCTCATAACCACCCAAAATTATCTATTTTTTGTTCTCGTTTTTCCTGATATCATCTGCGCTACTCATGTAATATATAGGTTATGTTTGTTCACAAACACGACAATTTTATCTAGCCTGGAATGTGGAATGAACTAGATTTTCATCGACATGCAACGGGTTGCTCGAGGAGTAGGAAGAACGAGTGAAATTCTATAATCGGTTGTGTTACATGTTGTTCTCTACTTTTTCCCCTATCCATATTGAGTGATGTCCACTGTTGGAAGCCAATATCCGAACTTTCGCTCTGAGTTTCAGATATTCTATTGTTTCAACAGTTTCCTGCAATGGCTTATTAAAACCACAAGGATGTGTGGCTTTGAATATAGCTGCCATCCTTTCCTCAGTGACTACAGTCAATCATTGACGATATGGAGTGGTTCTTCGGATTATATAAGATGAGTTCTGTGCCTTTGGAGTTCATTCATTTTATTTTCATCTTCTGGATGAAACGTGCGTTGTTTACAGTCTTTAGAATAGCCTGTATTTAAATCATATTCTTGTTCTCATCCAGTAAACATGTGGTTCATCGCCACTCTTAATTATACGTAGATCTGGTGAGATCATATCCACTCTCCCACCTGCTCAGAAAAGTCTTCCCAACCAGACCACCATTGGCTTTTCCATATATACGTTTGCTCTTCAAATTGGTACATGCATAGTGCATTCAACACTGCACCCCATGGTGGCGACACAGACGTTCTCCACTCAGAAAGGCAAACCGTAAATCCACTCGATAGAAATGATGCCAAGCTGATAGTGTGCCAGAGAATGTACTCTGCAGTCCCATTGACAACGGGTGAAGTAGTATGGGGTCATTGTCTTCATTACATACAGGTGCACAAACACGTCTCTTTTATCACTACACGGAGATAAAGATGAATGATCACAAACCAGTTTAAAGGCAACATGTGAGTGATAATTGAGATTCCTTAAGCTAATCATGGATAACTTCTACATTAGTCTTTTTGTACAACATAAGAGGTTGAAGGAGTATGTCATGATTGAACAGTTCCGGTAACACAGGAGAGTTTATTGCGTGCTTTAGTTGACGGCGACAACGCACTTGAATCATTAAGGTCACCAAGTGATTTTGTCGTACCCCACTCACCCAGTAGAGATACTCATTCCAAACAATTGTTACAAAAAAATAGTTTATACTAGAAGCGATCAGTCTTTCAAATGATGTTTAACCGAGCACGGGTAAAACGTGGGTACAGTCTAAGTCTTGCCGTAACAATTCGCTAAAAATGTCATTTATCATATGTTCTGTTGTAGGGGCCATTAATTAAATGTGCCAGGGACAGCAATGAAGGATATCAGCACATGCCTTTGCCCAGGGTGCATTAGGATATAACAAATATAAATGCATAACAAAACACGCAAATATGTGTTTACATAATTTGAATTATGAAACATGAAAGTACATTACATAGCAACCGTACAATACACGTGGATGTAAGTGTCGTCATTGTTAACCAGAAATGAATTGAGGAGTGAAAGACTTGGGGAAAAAGTTTGTTTGAAGGGATCTTTGATATGTGAGCAGGAAAAAGTTGGAAAAAGGAAAATGTGAGCAGTTAAGCGGAAGCACGTCCTCAATCCAGGTAGTCCTGCTCACGACTCTGTTTACTAACAAAGGTATTCAGTGACACGCTTATTTTCTTCCTGTCACTTACACATTTACGGGTGTTTCCCCTCCACTACATCACAACTAACAACTATAGCATGAAACAGCAGGCTCTGTGAATTTGTGACACCATGAATAGGATCGGTGTGTTGGGTTGGTCATGTATATCAAGGGCGCCCATTACCCTAACCCGTAGTGTATTGAAGACAGTGCTAATCAGGACAACAGAAAGAACATATCATAAGTAAGTGCACTCATTTATAGTACATGAGTAAGCTTAAATATGTTGATATGCATGAATTTTCACCAGTTATAATATAATTGTTTTTTGCATTCGATGTGCTTGTCGTAGTGGCATGGGTCAAGGCATTAATTTAAAAAAGATGCTTACTAAGTTTCAGGTATGTAATGAATATGTTTTATTTGAAGCGTTTTTGCGTGCCATATACTTACAATAAAGTCTCATATATCCTGGTATAGACCAGGGAAAGCCCATTATTCTAGTCTAAGCTTAATAGTAATGGTTACTTGTACAGGTAGAAGGTCGATCTCCAAGAGTTGATTGATATGGAATATATCTGAAATGTTATCCTCCGAGTTATACATAGACTTAAAACTTCACGACTGCCTTTTAATAGAAAGCCATTTATTTTTATATGGACAAGAAGGGGAACTGTTTACAAATTTTATCACCAGTAAAGTTATCCAATTTGTATAGACCTTTACTAATAATGTTACAATTCTTTGTGAATTTAATGATAAATGATTCAGTGATATTTCTTGTGGTACAGGAGTTGAGTTAGTAACTGAGATGGCATTACTCCAGTCAGTACAATGGCTATAATTTTTTGTATGCTTAAACAGAGCATTTGATTCTTGTCCTCTTCTTAAACTATATTTATGTTGCTTAAGTCTACTTATCATAAAACTTATCACAGTTTCTACATGGTACTCTTATAGATGCATCCTGCAAAATTTTCTGGTGAGTTCCTCATTAAGATATTCTTTATAGTATTGTTGTTGCTGAAGGCAACATTTACATTAGAGGATTTAAGCAACATGGGAAGTAAGGGAAAATTATTATTAAATGGGAGAACTAGAAGATTATTGGTGTCAAAGGGAGGTTAGGGTTAACTCTATATAAGATTATTTCTTTACCAACTAAAGGGATTTATCAGTGAAAGATCTAGGATACTTTAACTTGGATCCGATAGAATATATCTTCTCAAACTCATCATCAATAAATTCTGGACTACATATGCGTAATGCCCTAAGGAAAATCGACTGGAATGATAATTGTTTAACTATGTCATGTTGAATGAGTAATAATGAATATAAGAACTAACATTGGTGGGTTTTCTGCATATGCTAAACTTAAACATGTTTCCAATCCTATGGATTATGAAGTCTGAAAATGATAGCATACAGTTATTTTGCACTTCCATGTTAAGTAAAGGGAGAAATGTTTGTAAATTTTCGTTTGTTGACCAAACATAAAGAGCATCATCTACATACCTAAACCAGATTGCCGTGGAGGGTAAGATGCTCTTCAGCAATTTTGTTTCAAAGAATTCCTTGTAAAGATCACGATTACTGGTGAAAGAAGGTTACCCATCGCCAGACCAAACTTATGAGCATATTCTCCATTAAAGTGAAATACACGGTCTTTTGCACACAATTTTATCTGTTAAAGAAAACCAAAATTTGAAACAAGTAAATCAAGATTATCCAAGACATCAACCAGATATTCGAAGAGATCATCAACTGGAACTTTTGTGAACAAGGATGAAGCATCAAAACTTACAAGTTGGATATCAAAATCAACATGGATGTCATTAAGTTTGTTAATTAAGTCTACATTGTTCATAATATTAGAATCTGATATACAACCAACTAGTGGGCTTAATAAAGGAACTAACTATTTTGATAATTCATAAGTGATTAAGCTCATTGAACTCACTCAGGGGTCTTGCTGGATAGTTTGTGTTATGTATTTGATAAGTCCATGCACATATGACAGTGAAGGGGACAATGATGAAAATCTTTTGATGAGAGAATAATTACCTTTCAACAACAACTTTAATTGTTTAAGTGCGAATCAACACGTTCCCTTGAGATGAACAACACTATGGAAGGTCGTTCTGGAAGTTTGATTCTTACCGATGTGGTATACGAGTACCGATGCAATATTGGGGACTGTCAGCCCCACCACATAAACCACATTGAACATACGACCTGCATCCTGAGCCAACAACTCTCGCTCCACTTACAAGAAGGTGGAATCAAACAACATCATGAACAAAATCATGGAACGAGACTAACGAGGGAGGTCATAGTGAATAACACTAAAATCATAACTAGTTGCAGTGATCGTAAGAGACTACAGAAATTAGAAGCCATTCACATCAGAGAGAAAGCACCTCAGCTCCACACCCGGACAAATAAAGGTCTCGCTTGGCCCACCTTAGTGTATCTAGTGATGGACTGTCTATATTGCTACCTCGTTTAAGAATGTTCTTTTGTGTTTCGCCTACCGTAAGTTTTTCTACATTTCTGTATCCATAATTTGTATTTAGATTGTAACTCATACTACCCGTTATGACATTGTTGATATGAATCGCTGATATAAGTGTTTTCGCTTACTTTTCTGATTCTATATACTGTGGATTTACCAAATTTGTTTTTCATACACATGTCTGAGTTCTACATTCCGTATCCAAGTTTTGTGAGGGTTTTTTTTTTAAATTTTTGTAGATTCCTGATGATGCCTCTGTGAAGGCGAAAGCTTGATTGAAATGAAATGGATAACTTTGGACAATTGGTGTTTGAGCACCCACCTAATGGTAGAATGATACTGAGAAATTTAGAAAAAAATAAAAAAGATGAGTAACTATAAATATGATGTCGTACTCAATTGTAAGAGCATTAGGGAAAACGTGCTTCAAGCTTACACTAATTTACGACCACACGACCGAGTAGTGCAGCAACAACGGTTTACTCATGACTACCGAAGGAAGTTTGTAGAGAAGCAAATTCATTTGAAAGAAAGTCTGTTGGAAAGACTGTGAGAAGAATAGGAGGTAACTTCTGCGAAATAGAATGAAGATGACCATGATTTAAGATACTATATACCCTTCACACTATTACTGAGACACATGTTAGGACTACCGAAACCCTCATCATTAAAGAAACTATCTAAGCTATATGGTGGCTCAAATGTCACTACTCAACCTACAGACAGTTTCACCAATCTCTCAAGGGAACGAACAACTGTCTGAGGACCAGATAGAATTCCTTAATCTAGGAATCAATTATCACAGCCCCAAAATATGAACAGGCTAACAAGAAGGCGGAGGATTCTATCCTTTATGATGATTTATGCAAATTGCAGAGGTGGGAAAATTATAGTGAACCTCAACTTGCAGGAACGGTTACAGGCCGAGAGTGGGCATCGCCCTTCGAAAGGATTACTCACACCACGTCTTCGGGAAGCGGCGGAACCTGTCATGTAGCCATCAGCAGCTCAAGAGTGGACTGTTCTGATGGCCGATTATTTCCCAACACGTCGAAGCTTTGGAACTCTCCACTGGCACATTTCAAAAGACAGGTCTTTCACTTCCTCCAAAAGTCGTAAATACTTTCCCGTGTCTTTTCTTTTTCCATTTCATAATTCTCTCTGTATTTCAATTAAAGGCCCGGCCTTGATGTGTGACTTTTGTCCGTAAATGAAGCATTTAACCTAAGAAAAAAGAACTGCGAAATAATGAGAGGATCGTGGTCGGACGCGCATACAAGTCAAGCACTTACGTTATCCTTGATCGAAATGACTACTTAGAGAAATGTGAGGCCATGCTGCAAGATGCTGCTAAACTTCAACAGATATCAAGAAACCCTACAGATAGACTACGAACTTTGTGATGGATGATATCAAATTCGATCCCCTAAAGGGTGACTTCGAACCAGGATATTTCTACGGAAACGTCAAAACACACAAGCCGGGTAATCCTCTAAGGTCGATCATTTCCCAGCTTCCTTCACGTACCTACAGGTTAGCCAGGAAGCTAAACCAACTGATCTTCCCATGCATCCCCACAACTTTACCCTACGATCGACTGAAGAGCATATTGACATCCACAGAAACAAAGAACCACATGGCATCACAGCTTCCCTGGATGTGGAGTCTCTCCTCACAAATGTACCAATGGAGACGACAACAGACATCATCATTCTGCATGATGTATACCAACACCTTGTCTTACTTCCAGTGAAGATGTCTAGTAATTTATTAAAAGAAATGTTCCGTGCCTGCACCATGGAGGCACCTGTCAGATGTCCGCAAGGTTAGGTCTACCAGCAGGTGAATGGAATAGCCATGGGTTCACCCCCGGAGGATTCTCTTTGCCCAGGCATATATATCCTATGTCAAAACTACAGCACTGCGACCTGAGACTATGACACGCAAGATTTACTGCAGGTATATATATACGACATTTTGATCTGCGTAGGTAAACTCACTGGAAAACCTCCGTAACCGACTCCAAGAAACTCCAGGCTATAGATTTACAGCAGAGCTGAAAATTAATGGTAAGATTCCTTTCTTTGATGTAATGATTAGTGTCAGAACATGAGACTACCCTCTTCTCCCTCCCTCACCGCAGCCGCCCCTCACTCACCACTGAACCTGAGTCACCCTTCCTAAGAGCTATGTCCGTGAGTGTACACAGCGGGCCTCCGTCCTCCACGCTTTGCCTCCACAAGAACAGCAGTAAGGAAGGGTACTCACTACCACAAGAACAGCAGTAAGGGAGGGTGCTCACTACCACAAGAACGGCAGTAAGGAAGGGTACTCAGTACCACAAGAACAGCAGAAAGGGAGGGTATTCTCTCCCACAAGACTCTCGTCAACGACGTCTACAGAAAGCCCACCAAACAAGGTAAATGTATGAATGGAATAATTCAATGCAATTAGAATTACAAGAGGAGTGTCATTCGTGCATATGTGAGGAGAGCGATCAAGGTGTGCTTAACCTGGCAACTTCCACACCAAGAACTTCAACTTGTACGACAAATGTTAATTAAATGGATAATCAAATACTGGATTTGATACCATTGTGAACAATATGCTAGAGCAACATCTCATGGCAAACAGACAACCTCAACATGACAGCATCAAAGTTTAGTACATGAACACATTTACAACATATCGAAAGGACAATAAGGTCGTGTGAGATATTGTGGCCAGAAAGTGCAAAGCAATCGATAAAGACAAGGATATCAGTCTGATGATATACTACAACAATCCGAAAAGATTATTGCAGTACCGACGATTATTGCAGTACCGACGATTATTGCAGTACCGACGTGGTCTATGAGCACCAATGCAATATTGGGGACTTTCAGCTCCATCGCAAACTACATTGGACATACAACCTACACTCTGAGCCTCCGCCTCTCGCTCCACTTACAAGTAGGTGGAATCAAACATCATGAGCAAAAGCATGGAACGAGACTAACGAGGGAGGTTATAATGAATAACATCAAAATCATTACTAGTTGCAGTGATCGGAGGAGACTACAGGTATCAGAAGTCATCCACATTAGAGAGAAAGCACCTGTCAGCAACACCACGCCGTTTTAGAACAGAGAGAACACATCACTGACCCTCCACATTGTGAGTTCCCAAGTCCGCCATTTCAGGACAGGGAGAACGAATCACTGACAAACCCGGTCCTGGGTTACGAAGGTCAGAGACACCCAGACGAGCCCGACCTGACCTCAACGCCAAATCCAGACAATAACGGCAATGACTATTCGAATACAAAGTAATCGAATACCCTTCATCTCACATTGGTGAATTGAGAAGTCTAGACCGGTCAAATCCCATCAGGCTCACACAACCAACAGATAGCATTCTACGGAACCTAACTGGACACCTCGGAGGTATATGAGTACGAATATGATGCATATGAACGCGCACTTTCTTGGAACATACAAACCTTCAATAGCCAGGCTCGAACCCGGGATCCCTGCGTGGCAAGCAGGAGTGCAAAGCTAGGTTATATTTTGTGCCGTATGGATCCCTTAAAAGTATGCCATTACGTTTTCTCTTATAGATTTGGAGAATGACATAAATCATATGGAGCGTATCATATTCTTTTACCATGTCACTGACATTATCTTCATTATATGGATTATCATTGGATATAGTGAAAAATATGATTGATACTTTTGTGTGGAAAGAAGTGCTTGTTATGCTTGTAAAATCAATTTGAGAGCAGAAACTAAATTACTGCAAAGTAGAATGGCTATCTCTCTCCCTTGTAAGCTAGGCGGATAAACATGCATATTCGTTGTCTCTGTATAAATCAGGTTGTATCTGCTTTTGTTATTTGTCATCTGTCTTCGATTAACGTTCGTATCGAAGGATAAAGGTGTAAGCATCAGAGGTAGAAGGAGAGAGATCAGCACTTATATTTAGATTGTGAATTTCGGATCAAATTAGAATAAACGTTTCGATGGCGAGTCCGCCATAGCGTGAATCTTGTATTTCAGATTATGATTTGTATTTGTTATCTTTGATATATTGTTTGTCGATTGTTTAAAGTGTGTATTGACAGTGATCCTGACCTAGATACCTAGTGAGATGAGATAAATCTAAATTTCAGTTTGTTGTGAGAGATGGCCTCGTGTATTAACCCAAACAATCATCCCATGACATAAGCCTAGGCTAAAGTGTTGAGGGGTTGAGATCCACCGCAGATGAAGGTGGTTGGGATAGTAACAACACAGAGTATCCTTACCAACCAATCAACAACACAGTCACCCACTTTCTTGATAAATTCACCTGCAGTACCATCCACTCCAGCCGCCTTGCCACATTTCATCTTACGCAAGACTTTCACAACCTCTTCTCTCTTCACCAAACTATTCTCCGTGACTTTTTCACTTCGCATGGCACTTCGACCAAAACACTCTACATCTGCCACTCTATCACCAAGCACATTCAAGTCCTTCAAAATACTCGCTTCATCTCCTCCTCACTTCATCACAATTTGTTATCAATTCCCCTTTTGCCCTCTTCACTGATGTTCCCATTTGTTGAGGTTTCATGAAGTGTTCTTGGGAAT
>JAUUDY010135784.1:0-10862 GCA_032361765.1 Panulirus inflatus
TGAAGGAATAGTAGTTCCAACAATGCTATATGGTTGCGAGGCATGGGCTATAGATATGGTTATATGGAGGAGGGTGGATGTGTTGGAGATGAAATGTTTGAGGACAATATATGGTGTAAGGTGGTTTGATCGAGTAAGTAATGTAAGGGTAAGAGAGATGTGTGGAAATAAAAAGGGTATGGCTGAGAGAGCAAAAGAGGGTGTGTTGAAGTGGTTTGGACATATGGAAAGAATGAGTGAGGAAAGATTGACAAAGAGGATATATGGTGTCAAAGGTGGATGGAACAAGAAGTGGGAGACCAAATTGGAGGTGAAGGATGGAGTGCAAAAGATTTTGAGCGATCGGGGCCTGAACATACAGGAGGTGAGAGGCGTGCAAGGAATAGAGTGAATTAGAATGATGTGGTATACTGGGGTTGATGTGATGTCAATGGACTGAACCAGGGCATGTGAAGTGTCTGGAGTAAACCATGGAAAGGTCTGTGGGGCCTGGATGTGGACAGGGAGCTGTGGTTATGGTGCATTACACATGACAGCTAGAGACTGAATGTGAATGAATGGGGTCTTTTTGTCTGTATTCCTGGCACTACCTCGCCTAAGCAGAGGATAGCGTTTCCTGTGGGACGGGGTAGTGACAGGAAGGGATGAAGGCAAACATAAATATGTACATGTGTATGTATGTAATGTCTGTGTATGTATATGTATAAAAATGTTGATATATACATGTGAGTATGTGGGCGTTTGTGTACATGTATATGTATATGAGTGGATGGGCCATTCTTTGTCTGTTTCCTAGCGCTACCTTGCTGACACAGGGAGCAGCGATTATGCATAATAATAATATAATAATATTTCATATTTGTTCATCAGTTCCTGAAATGGATGGTAATGCCACGTATAGATGAAGAAAGGTCTCATTTGCTCCTATCAACAGTTGCGTATAATGCACTGAATCCAAAGCCCCCCAATCCACAGCAATGCCCGACAGACCTTTCCAGGATTTCCCCTGACCACTTCTTATGCCTTGGTTCATTTCACTGACAGCATGTCACCCACAGTATATTACAGTGCTCCAATTTGCTTTATCCTGTGCACGCCTCACACCCTCCTGCACATCAGGTCCTAATCCCTCAATGAATTTTTCACTCTACTACATTTCACTACACACTACTCTTACTAACACACCTGTCTCTTATCCTGTTATTTCTTATTGCTCAACCCTCCTCACACCACATATTGTCTGCATTTCCACCTCATTAACCCCTCATATTTTTTTTTTTTTTTCTAGGGCCCACGCCTCTCATCCATACAACACTGCTAGGACTACTGTACCATCAAACATACCAATCTTTACCCTCAAAGGCAGTAATCTATCTTTCGACACACTCCTCAGTGCACCTAAGACTTTAGCCCTCTTATCCATCCTATGGCCTACTTCAGCTACCATGGCTCCACCTGCTGCTGTATCCACTCCTAGACATCCCAAACATTCCACTTCCTCCAGGATTTCTCCATTCAAACTCACACTCCAACAAGCCTGTGTCTCTCCACTGCTGAACATAATACACTGTCTTTTATTCATATAAACTCTCAACTATTCCCTTTCCCATACTCTCCCAAACTCACAAACTAGCTCATCTAGTTTTCCACTCATATCTGCCACCAAAACCCTATTATCAACAAACAGCAACTCTCTCTCTCTCTACCCCTGCCCAACCAGCAGACTGCATACCTGCCCTTCTTTCCAAAACTTTCACATTCATATCACTCAATCCTAAAGATAGAATGTGCCTCTCTAGTCTGATGCTCTGGACATGCCACCAACCTCTCAATCACTAATCTCCCATAAAAAATTATCAGGTATAATAAAGAATCTTATACCTCTTAATTCAAGCATTCTTTCTTTTTATCCACCTTGCCTTTATATAGTGGCACTATATAAGCATTCTGTCACTCCTCAGGCACCTCACCATGAGCCATACATACAATGAATATCCCAACTAATCATCATTACCAGATTCTTTATTACTAAACTAATTTTTCATAACAAATTTACTCAAATTTGGCACTAAAAAGTGCTAGTTGGCAATTATGGTAGAATGCAGCATTAAAGATCCATAAGCCCCATAAAGGAGTTCCTGGGGTTGTACAATACTATCATACATATTTACTTGACTCCACATGTATGTGGTTACACTGGGAATAAAAAGTCATCTTGGTTAGATTGTGAATAAGTCACCTTTGGTTAAATGTATCATCATTAGTGGATGAAAGTCTTGTGAAGTGACTTCATATTCTGAAGGAGTCCATCATTTCTCTGTTCATAATTGAAGTACAGCCTCAAAGTCACTAGAGCCCCTTAAAATAGGTCTAGGGGTTTTATAAGTAACTACCTAATTACAGTAAATCATACATGAATGCTACCAACTTACACTGGCTCCACAGGTCTCCAAGAGATCAGCAACTTTTGTCCATACATCAACTACTTCCTTATTCAAGCCTGGCCAATGGTACTCCCTTGGTATACCAACAACTAAGCCTTCCAAGCTAGGGTTCTCTGGAAGCTGTGTATTCTGTAGTTCTGATGGTATACTGGTTGAATCCTGAAAGAAAATCACTTTTAAAGTACTAGGCCTTATTCCATTCCTGACTAATGCATGAGCCACAGAAAGATATGCCTATAAAATCCTAAACTATAAATGGAATCACCACATAAAAATGAAAAGTGGAAACTACCAAAAGAGTGGTCACCTTTTTAAATGAATGACTAGTGAGTACTCATCAATTGCTAATCAAGATGATATAAATCCATCAATCTAGACAGCCACTGACCCACCTACCCAACAGGGAATATGATGTGTTCAAGGGAAACCACATAAAGGTCTGTTGAGCATTGATATAGATAGAGGGCCACAGTGTGATCTTGGTGCATTACACATGAAAACCAGAAAGTGGATGTGAACAAATTAAACCATTTCTTTGCGTAGTGGCAGTATCGTAACAAATGAGGTAGGAGGTGCTGCTACTGTGGAAAGTAAAGAAGTTATGCAGAAGGTTAAAAGGAATGAGTGATTGAGGGTGATGGCACTGAATGCGAATGGGATGACTGGGGAGAAGAAAAGGAGGGAGATTGTGGAGAGGTATAATAGTTGTAGTGTGGATGTGCTAGGGATTGGGGAAACCCATATCCTCAGGCAGGGTGTGTGGAGTGAAAATGGAATTGATTAATACAAGTCGTGGTAGGGTATAGAAGGAGGTGTGGTATGGATGGGAGTGAGTGAAAATCATTGGGGAAGAGAAAAAGAAGGATGTGCAATTCTGCCATCACCAAGAGTATGGGAGGGTGTTACAGTGCATGGATCGAATGGATCAAGAATAGTTTGGGTGAAAGGAAAGACTGGGATTGTGAAATATGCATGGGTATGTGTATATGTGCCTGTGAATATAAAGACTGTACAGGGCAAAGATGAAATGAAGCTTTTCTGGAGGAATATGAATACTGTATAAATAGTTTTGAGAATAAGAGAAACATGGTCATATTGGGTGATAAGAATACAAAAGTGGGATGTGATGGAATTGTTAAATGAGGAGTGCCTGAAGTAAATGAAAAAGGAAGCCCCCTTGTGGATATTTGTGCTGAAAGGGGTTTACTCCTTACAAACACATTTTTCAGCACAAAATGATCCACAGATATACATGGATGAGTAATGATGGAAGAGAAGAGTAAAAGGCTTTGCTGGACTATGTGGCATTGGATGAAAGACTGAGAAAGGTTGTGCCATGAGAGGATCCTTTGGAGACTCTGACCATTTCACAGCTCTTTTGGGGATGACGATGAGGAAGAAGTGGAGGTATAGTGTAAAGAAGAATGGAGTGGTAAGTGTTGACAAGCGAGAAGATGAATCACAAAATGTAATACAGAAAGGAGTAGGAAAGGAAGATAACTGAAAGCTTAGATGGAAGTGCAGTAAATGTAGGAATGCAGTCATGTGCAAATGAGGTGTTTAAACTCTTTAAAGAAATACTAATAAGGGTTACTGAATCAGTAGTTGGATACAAGGTAAAGAGATACATGAATAAAAAGGTCAATGCATGGTGGACAAAAGAGATTAGATATGCTGAAGAAAAATCCATATGGTAGATTGCTCAACAGGAATGTACCAGTGGAAGTTCAGCAAAGGAGGGAATAATATAAATTATGTAAGCGCAATGTTAAAAGCTGAAATAGGAAAGCAAAAAAAGAGTGGACGAAGATTCTGGACGAAACGTAAGTGAAAAGTTTCGGGATGATAAGAAACTTTACTGGAAGGAGGTGAAAAAGGGAAGAAGTGAGTGGAAGAGTGGAAATGTTGATGTGAGAAGTAAGGAGGGGAATTGCTGAATCAAAAGAAGGAAGTGAGAGGAAGATGGAAAGAGTATCTTGAAGAACTGATGAATGTGGGAGAAGGGGAAGCAGCAGTTGTTACATGCATGGGTATGGAGGAGGAAAGGAAGATACAAGTGCTGGAGCTTACAGCAAAGAGAAAGGTAAGAGGGGCAATAATGAAGCTGGAGATAGGAAAGGCACCTGGAGTGGATGGGATTATGGCTGAAATGCTGAAGTATGGAGGAGAAAGTGTAATTGAGTGAATGCATTGTATATGTAATTTAGCGTGGAAACAGAAGGTTGTGCCTGAGAATTGGGTGAAAGCTAATATTGTTCCTTTATTCAAAGGAAAAGGTGTGAAGGATGTATGTAGGGAAATGAGTCTGTTAAGTATACCAGGAAAATTGTGTGCAAGAATATTAACTGACAGTGATGGAAGCGACAGAATGCGGAATAAGTGAGAAGCAAGTGGGTTTTAGGAAAGGTAGGATGTGTGGATCACATTTTTGTTGTAAAGATTACCATGGAAAAGTACCTAGCGAAAGGTAAGAAGTTGTAAGCAGCTCTTATGGATTTAAAGAAAGTGTATGAGTGGAATGCTCTGTGGGATGTGTTAAAGATATATATTATAGGGGGACAACTGTTGGATGGTGTAAAAGCCTTCTAATGAGGAGCAAATGCATGTCTAAGAGTGGATGGAGAGCTGAGCAAAAGTTTTGGGATACATGTAGGTGTGAGGCAGGGCTGTGTGATGTCCTCATGGCTTTTTAACATATATATAGATGGAGTGATAAGAGAGATGAAAACATAATTAGGGAAATGGGGTGTAGAGGTGGAGTGTGGCGGTGAGATATGGTGGCTAGTGGTAAGCCTGTTTGCAGATGATACTGTGTTGTTTACGGAGAGTAAAGAGGAGGTGCAGAAGGTTCTAAAAGTGTTTTATGATAAGTGTAAGCGTAGGAGACTGAAGGTAAAGGCAAGTAAAAGTAAAGTAATGGTGTCTGAAAGGAAACAGATTGAAAGTATAGATTTTGTAAAACCATATAAAGTGAAAGAAAAAAGTGTACCAAATTGTGCTGTGGATATGGGGGGAAAATGATTGGAAGAAGTGAGGGAATTTAAGTATCTCTGGGAGCAGTCTTGGGTAAGTGTGGTGATATGGAAGGAGAAATAAGGGAGAGAGCAGTACAAGGTAGATGAGTCAATGGGTCCCTTAACAGAACAATGAGGGGTAGAGGTGTAAGTACGGAGGTGAAGAGAGGACTACGAGACAGCATAGTCCTCCTAACCCTGACCTACACAACCAAAACATGGGTGTGGAATTGAGGCTGTGGAAATGAGGTACTTGAGAAGAACACGAGGTGTGACTAGATGGAATGAAGAAAGAAATGAAAGGGTGTATAAGAGATTGGGTATGGCAAGGAATGCAAATGGAATGAATTGAGGGGTGGCAGAATGGATAAAATGGATTACTTTGAGGTGGTTTGGGAATGTGGAAACAAAGAAAGACTGGGAGTTTAAAAGGAGAGTGTATGACATTACAATTAAAAGGGGATGGTGTGAGTGGAAGACCACCTGTGATATGGGCAAATAGGGTGGAAGAATACTATAGGTAGAGACACAGAGGAAGAATGTGTGGAATGGTGTATGTGAGGTAGGCATGTAAGGACAAGGACAAGTGGAGACTTTTACCACGGCCACTCCTTGATGGGAATTCCCACAGGGAATGGGCATCAGAGATACAGATAGATAGACAGATAGATAGATAGATAGATAGATAGATAGATAGATAGATAGATAGATAGATAGATAGGTAGAACTGTCTACTGGCAAGTGTCACAGCACTGCTGTATGTGAATAAGAAGATAATTTTGCAAAATGTTCATATCCCATATAAGGCTAGAACTATATGCTTAGGTATGATCACTGCAACTAAAGCAACACAAGAAACTAATGGAGAAGGTCCTGAGGAGAATAACACTGATGTAACCAGAATAAAGAGAGCTTGAAATGCACAAGAAAGGTTGAGGCTTTAAATCTGCACACCTGGGAAGAGAGACAGGTGACGGTTGATCTGATCACAACCTTGAAATCTTTAAAAGAGATCAGTGAAACAGACAAAGAACAATTCTTTGAGATGTAGGTACAGCAACCAGAGGACATAACACCAAAATAAGCATGAAACTTGTTAAAAAAAGCTTAAAATACATTTTCAGTATGAAAGTGCTGGATGAATGGAATAAAATGACTGATGATGTGGTTAATGCTGAGAGCATACATAGAATTCAGAAGGTGAAAGATAGTAGAGACTGTTCATGAGATTGGCACCTTGAGCGTAAAACTCCTTCCCCATGAAAATAGGTAATTCCATCCACCTTACATCTGCTTGATTTTTTTCTTTTGTGTGTTCAAGGCCCCTGACACACACCCATTCAAAACTGTTGGGACTACTGTATCCTTAAACACACTCATCAATGCCCCAAGAGACACTGGCCACGCCTTCCACAAACTCATCAATGCACCCAGGACCTTAGATCCCTCTACCACCCCATCACTCACTTCAGCCCCCATGGTTTTTCTAGCAGTTAACTCTACTCCTAAGTACCTTAAGTTCCTAGAGCACACCACTGCCTCCAGGTCTTCACCATTCAAACTTAGTCTCAAAACATTGCATCTCATCTCCTTGCATCTTTTCATCTTATTTTAGTTCACATTCACTATCCCTGAGGATAGGGGAAGAATACTTCCCATGTATTCCCCGTGTGTTGTAAAAAGCAACTAAAGGGGTTGGGAGCGGGAGGGGCTGGAACCTCTCCCCTTCTTGTATCTAAATTTCTAAAAGAGGAAACAGAAGTTGTCTGTTTCTTGGTGCTAACTCGCAAATGTGGAAAACAGCAATTAAATATAAAAAAATTGTAACAGTAATAATAATATGTGTCAGAAGTAGAGGGGACATGGTGAAGGGGAGACCCCACATTGGAGAAGTAAGGATGGAGTAAAACACATTTTGAGTGCTTGGGGCATAAAAATGCAGGAAGGTGAAAGACATGCACAGGATAGAGTGCATTAGAATGATGTGGTATACAGTGGTAGATGAGTCGTCAATGAACTCAACCCACACATATAAGCAGCAAGAGGAAACCATGGGAAAGTCTGTGGGGCCTGGTTGTAGTTAGGGGGCTGTGGCTTTTGATACATTACACATGACAGCTAGACAATAGATGTGAGCAAATGAATTTTTTTCTTCATTTCCTGAAACTACCTCACTAATGCAAAAAATGACAAACAAGTATGAAAAATATAACAATAATGCATGTAATCATGAGGAAACTTGGTTGGTAAATAGGCAGTTTTCAAATGGACTGCGAACTCTTCTTTTTTTCCCTCAAATGTTTTCTGCTCCCTTAAACAGATATGACTGTATAAATGAGGTTTTTCAGTTGCATGACTTTTTCTATGCTTTTCTAACTTTTTCTGTCCATTCCAGAAAAAAATCCTCAATGGCACTAATCTATCAGCCAGATAGCCAACCTTAAATCCTTCTACGAGCCATCAATTTAAAAAATTATCACAGATTAATTCACTTGTACTTATCAGAAACTACATACCCCAAAATATTTTGATCAGTAAAAAAAAGACATATCTAGGCTACTACTTCCTATACATGGTAATAAGGGACAAAAAATATGGGCTTTGAATAATCCTGCAAATAAAAATATTGCATGATTAGCTTAAAACTTATTTGCATCTGATGTTTTTGAAATCATACTCTTTACAGTATCTAAGCATGGTCAGATTTTAGAGTGAGTAGGACAAATGAAATTCTAATCAAAGGCATCTCCATTTATTCAGAAAAAGTACATTAAAAGCTACTATTTTACATAAATGGGGAAAAATCTTTTGGTATAAAGCAACAAAATCGTCTTCTTAAATGTATATCTCACAGTTTTTCCGGGCTACGCCTGCAAGTGGTTACACTACAAGCAAGAAGTCTTCCCCAGTCAGACTATATTTTCATCAAAGGATGAAAAGAAGTGCAGTCTCATTGAGAAACTTCTTGCTGCAAAGGAGACTATCATTTCCCTCCTTCTGTGTGGAGTGCAGCCTTGTAGCTGCATGAACTCCATAACAGGTGTCCTAGGGTTATAAAATAAGAAGGATATATATCCTGCTAAAATATTCTGTACTGCACTATAAAATCATGAGAACCTTTGCAGTGGTAATAATAACAAGTCGAGCATATTTTCAAGCACTAAAAGAATATGTCTGAGAACAGTTATACATTAATACAGGAGGTAAACATGATTATTTAGAAAGTAAAAGTAACTAATTTGTATATCGCCTACAAATAAGGGTAACATTAAGCACATTAGAAGCTAGTAAACCACGATAATGTGTACAATATAATAAGCTGAACTAAAAAGTCAATTATACAACTAATCACTGAAATCACATAAAACATAAAGTTCCTATGTTAACTGTAATAACTATTTCATGAGACAAAAATATCAAAAATTACAAGTTCTACAGTACTAATATGTCAATTATGAAACAGCTGATCACTTGGCAGTTACATATGAAAGGGTTATACGCTATTTATAATAAACAACTTACAGACTGATAACAGTGCTCTGCCAAGTAAATGGAATTACAGAAGGCAGTCAGACCCAATAGTCTAAAACTGTTTAAATTCCTTTGTGTACAGGTAACACACAAGAGAGAGCTATCTGATACTGTGCAACACAGTGGGATCTGATTCATATGATATGGCCAAGAAAGAGATATTCTGTATTGTGTAAAGTTAAATATAAAGGATGTATGTGGGTGGCCCAACCCACCCACATACACATGTATATACATACATGTCCACACACGCACATATACATACCTATACATCTCAACGTATACATATATATACACACACAGACATATACATATATACACATGTACATAATTCATACTGTCTGCCTTTATTCATTCCTGTCACCACCCCGCCACACATGAAATAAAAAACCTCTCCCCCGTATTGCGCGAGGTAGCGCTAGGAAAAGACAATAATGGCCACAGTTGTTCACACTCAGTCTCTAGCTGTCATGTATATATATTATATTTTTCTTATACTTGATCGCAATTTCCCGCTTTGGTGAGGTAGCACAGGGAACAGATGAAGAAAGGCTGCATCCACTCACATCCGTTCTCTAGCTTTCGTGTGTAATGTACTGAAACCACAGCTCCCGATCCACAACCAGGTCACACACACCATTCTGTGGTTTACCCCAAGAGCTTCAAATACCCTGGTTCAGTCTATTGGTAGCACATTGACCCCTGAATACTCCACCTATACCTGTATTTTATTCATGCCATTAGTCCTTTCAGAATTCTGAACATCCCTTTCAGTAGTAAGTCATCTATCTCCTTTTTTTCTTGGCACCCATTTCTTTACTACCATTCCCCATTACTGTGGCAGCTGTTGTTGTTCCATATCTTTCACTGAAGGTATATTTGTTAAACTTCTCTTTCCATATGGTTAATTGACTTTCCATATGGTTAATTGACATATTTGCAATTTGCTACATAGGAGATGCCATTATGCCTCTTACGTATGTTCTTATACCTGTCTTTCCATTTCATCACCTGTATCACATGCAACTCACTTCACCTAAATTGAGGTGCAGTCAATCTCTAACATGTATAGTCTTTATTTATGTCATAAGCACTCCAATTTTCTATTCCTTTTTTATCATTTTAAGAGTCTTAAGATACTGCCCCTCACTCAAGACATCTTCATACCTTTTGCTTTTCATACTCAGTGCTCATACTTCCTTTCCCTGGAGTATCCATCTTTGCCATCTGCTTTTGATTTATGCTCAGATACTTGATTTTTTATATGCTATTTCCTTTTATGGAAAAAGTAGCTCTAATTTTTTCTTGCAATACATTTTGACTTTTAGTTGCCTGTTTTCCTATTGTTTATTTCCTGTTTCTCACTCATTAGCAGGGTTTCCTAATCAGAACAAGCACAGACACAGTGAAGAAAATATTTTCTTTAAGAAATTGCTGTTAGGTTGTGTCGTTTGCATCTGCTTGCATTTATTATGTTATTTCATTTTCCTGAACACATTTAGAATCTTCCTTATTACAATTTCTGACTTTCCGATAATCGCACTCCTGTTACAGTATCATCCACATGTAGTGTTGCAAAAGCCTTTCTGTTGTCTGCAACTCCTGTCCTTTGTACATGAGGATTGAGTGCTTACAGCCCAAACATGTACAGTATGCCTGTATAAGCAATTTTATTGTGAATAGTTATCCTCACTATTTCTTAACCATTTGCTTCTTAACCGAGGTCGAGTTGTCATTTGAGTCATACCTCCTTTCTCCTTTGCATACAAAAGGCTTACACAGCACATGATATACATTATTATCCAAGATCATATGAAATACCCCCAGACTTTGAGTTCTCACTCACCAAATCCGTCCATCTCTTTTGGAGTCT
>JAUUDY010135894.1:0-13674 GCA_032361765.1 Panulirus inflatus
TCATAACTAAAGAACTCCAGTTCCTACTTGTCAAAAATATGTGATTATTATAACAATTTTTTATGATAATTCCATTTCAAAAAGCAAAGCTAAAACACAGTATGAAGAAAGTCACCATTAACACAAGAAAAACTTTAGAAACATATCCCTGAAGATCCAAAGGGGAACTTATGGTAAAATAGGGCAATTTTTCAAAAAAATAAGATTAATGAATTACTTTTTTTATGTTAGCTGAGATGGCAATGGGATAAAAAGTACATTACATAATCTTTCTCATATATTTAGGTTGAAATCAAAACTAATACTGCATCTAGTTTATTTACCCAACACTTGCAGATTAAACGTCTCTTCTGTTATACCAGCAAGGTTGGATGCTAAGCATGTGTAGTCACCATCATCACCCTCCTGTACCAAAAATAGAGATAATATAAAACATAATTCAATTAATATGCACCTGGGAACTTCAGAGCATACAATACACATGTCATGCTATAAACAGACCCTTAAGTTGCATATGCTAGTAGCCACTTGCTAAAAATAAATCCAGATTTAAAGCTGGTCATGACCAAATTGTTTATCGTAATACCCATTAAGGATAAGATTACACATAAAATAATGCAGAAATCAAATGGTCAAAGTAGAGATGACATTATATAGCAGAGATAATTTCCATATGGTTAGCATGGTATGAAGCCCAAGGCAAGATGAAAATAAACAATACCAGAGACTAACATTAACTTTAAACTGTTGGGAAAAGAAAGGGGAGATAAGCCTAACCTCACCCTTGTCAGGAATTCTTTAGTCATACTTTCAGTATTGGAGTTTTGTAATAAGAACAAAAATAGGAATGTCTGTGTAACCCAAGAGCTAAGTTGGAAGACTTAACACAAAAGGTACAGGATATCCTTAGGGACACTACAAAGAAGTGCAGTGAATGTCCAGGGGGAACAAATATTGAGGTTTATGGTAAATCAGAAAAGATGCTAGGAAAGTATACTAAACTTGTTAGAAGTTTAAAGATAACCAAAGGAAGGTTGTGGTTGTAGGATTACTTTGTAGGTATGATGTGGGATCTGTAATCATATGTAGAATGTTAAGTACTGTATTTGTAGCAGAGCTGAGGGCACATGTATGTCCAAGGAGGTTGATTACCTAGATCTGTACGGTAGTTTTAGCAAAGATAAGAGCTTACCTGATAAAGATGCTCTGCATTTGAATAAGGATGGGACTGCACATTTAGGCAGGATTCTAAATGAGAAATTAAGAAAGTGTTTATGAAGGCTAAGATATGAACAGGTCATATAAACCTAAGAAAAAAAAAAAAGAAAGTGTTCATGAAGGCTAAGATACGAACAGGTCATATAAACCTAAGAGCTCATCTGTTATACAAGTCATAACCACTTCCTTAATCATACCCTAGAAACCCAAATTACTGAACATCACAAAATCTGTTGGGGTACAGCATAGGTGCCCCTGTTGTTTTTCTTGCAAGAAGATATTCTACAT
Organism: Panulirus inflatus; assembly: GCA_032361765.1. Taxonomy (NCBI): domain Eukaryota; kingdom Metazoa; phylum Arthropoda; class Malacostraca; order Decapoda; family Palinuridae; genus Panulirus; species Panulirus inflatus. The sequence goes on from JAUUDY010135894.1 coordinate 1,507, forward strand.
CTAAAGGGAACTCATTCACCTCAGCATGGAGTTCTGATCATGTAATTGGGTTGGATCTTCTTTTACCTCTCTCTTAGCCAGAATGGTATCAAAGCCTTCAACCTTCTCAGCTCTCCTAAAATCATCTGTCTTCAACTATCCCTTTTTGTCTGCTTTGATGCTGTGTCCTCTTACTGTTCTACAGGTATCATTTCAGATCCTGTTCTTGCTAGTGTCTTCACATGCACTATACTCTATGATCTGAACCTGCAGCACACATGATTGCTGTATCCCACAGTTTCTGTGGGGAAAACCAGCTGCACAGATAATGCCTTATTATGACTCCTTTCCATGTCCAGCTAAACTCTGGAATGTAGCCTTTCCACCTCTAAAAGTCAGGTGTGCAAACATCTGAGAAGTTTAAATTCTTTCTGCATTCTTTCTTTTCATACTTATTCACTTTATTTTTTCCCAAGATGGCCATGATTAAGGTATGCTTTTGCCTGTGCCATGTTTGCTAAGAAAAAATCAAATGAGTGAATTAGACGAAACATCAGATATCAATACAACACCTGCACAGGTAATATAATGACGAAGACATGTTGAGACTTATAACAGACTGCTTTCATTCAGGCAAAATACTTGATGCTGGTGAGGAACAAAATCTGTACTTGGCTGAGATGATAATGTAAATGGCTGTCCATGTGAAAATATCAGGTATAATATGTGGCTAAAATGATAATGTACACGGCTGCCCATGGGAAAAGATTAGGTATAATAGGTGAATTCAATATATCAATTAAAATAGGCTTTAATATCCTGGTTTGATGGATGGCAATTTGAACACAAACACAAATATATTTTGTACAAGTTTTACCAGAAACAAAACATTTCAAGTAGTGAGAGAGAAAGGGAGAATCATACCTGTACTGTAGTGATAATGAGGACATGGTTGTTCTCCAGAAGCTGCAAATGAGCATTAGGCTTCACAGGGTTAGAACCTCTGTACCAAGTTACCTGATTTGAAAGTATATTTTTTAGTAATAATATTCACAAAAGAACATAACAAAAACTGCATGTTAGGCAATGATAAAATGCATTAAAAAGTTGGTTTTGAGCTGGCAGAAAGCATGTTTTAGAAGCAGACTCTTTACTTGCCCTAACCTTTCATGTGCTTATCTTGTGAGCTACTTTGCTAGCAATGGAGAGGGAGGACGTATTATGTCAGTTTTAACCACTGTGATATCTTAAAATATCATATTACTGCCCTTAGTAACAGAATACCTGGAATAAGTTGCCAGATTCTAAATAGAAACTTCTGAAGATGTGTGATGCAAAACTGGACCAAACTGTCAAATTCATCTGTAGAATTATCTCAACTGGATGTTGCAATAACTAATTGAGGTTTTCATGTCAGGGCTTGACTCTTCACCACTAATGCTAAGAGAATACTAATAATTTCAAATACTTACTACTCGAAATTTATACATATTGGAATTATAATTGCCTGGCAACTGAGGACTTTCCCAAAAAGTACAGTATAAAGCTTACGTTAAAGAATCAAGGTTCATGTTCCAGAAGGCTGGAACACGTGTCAATCCTCCTCAAAGTCATTTCATTTCAGATGTTTTCAAGTCATTCATTTAGATATCAATCCAAGCAGATGTACTGACAGATCAACAAAAGACAATGGTCTTCCTTACTATTGCACATGACACAAAAATATTTGCTCTCTTGCCAAACTAAAGGATGAAAGCAACATAACAAATGTATAAAGATGATATGCATCCAAGTGCAAAAATTATCAAAAATCTATGTATAAGTCTACATGCAATACAACATGCACAAGAGATCTATTTACTTTTCTAAATGACACAATATTTGTTGTCTAAAACCATTTCTATGTATTTCATGCTACAACAATGCAGCAGTGAATAACTATGCAATATATTAAGAATATGATGAGTAACATTTATATCACACATGTTCAGTATACTTTTTCTTTCTTAATTGAAATTCAAAAAGAAATTTCTTTTTTAATCAAATTAAAATATTTATCAACATCAATAATTCCATGTTTTCAATAATTCTCCTCTTCATTCTTCAACTGTTTCAGACTTAATATCTCATCCATTAAGTTTAGCATTAACTGATGTATCTCTTCTTGTTCAAGTTCAAGCATGTATACTTAAGTATACTTAAAAAATAATTGCAATTATTCAGCATAATGAGCATACTTCCCAGTATGCTGTAGGAAATCTCATGCAAAATCTCTGAAAACACCCTAGTCAAGGAATATCTCATCACACTCCTGTATACTCTCCTCTATTAAGGTAGACTGGAATGCAAAAAAGAGCAAAATTTTAGTAAATCAATCAAGCTGACTTCATTACTAAACATGGCTAGTCTTACAGTGCAAGTATAACAACACAATTTACCTCTGGGGGTGGATCCCCACTGGCATCACATTCAAACACTACTGGCTCTCCCACAGCTGCTTGGTAGTTCTTCACATCCTGCACTGTATCAATGTCTGGAGGCACTGTAGAAAAGCCATAGCAAAACAAAAATTATTTCTCATGTCAAGATTAATTTCTTTAACACAAATGCAGCCAACTGCCCATCATGGCTGCTGGATCATTAAAAAATAAATCAAACTAGCCTTAAAAGTATCTACATTTTACTATGTTAGCTGAGAGGGCACATGTGAATGAATGCTCTCATTAATGCCATCTTATTAATTACACCATTTCCTTCAAATTTTACGGTAGGATGATTTCCATGTTCAACCTCTTTACAAAAGGCATGACTTAGAAATAATCAAAACTAGAGCTCTGGGTCTTATGCCAACCAATTCTTTAGATACTTGGAAACAACTGTATAGAGTTTAATGAGTATCTGATTTGGACTTTTTAAGTTAGGACCAAGGTCATGTTGCAATTTAAGTGATGATTGAATGGATGTATGGACAGATGACAATGAAGGGCAAAATTATCCTAAAGAGTCTGCAATGCATTATAGATGACACAAAAATAATCTGAAAAGAAATTCTTGTGCCAAACTTACCAAAAGATGTAAAAGCAGAAGGCATTTCTAACATGGACAGTGGGAAGAGGATGTTCATCAAAATGGAACTCCAATTCCTGTACTTATCATGCCAGTATTAATGCCATGAACATTTTCTGTGATCATGTTACTGAACACTATGTTCATAATCACAAGAACTAGTAAAGAAACATCTGCAGCATACATAAAAAGAAATATCGTAACAAATATTCTACAGGCACAACATAAAAATAAAGGCTACGTAAGAAAAGACATGTACTTGGTCAAGCACATTCGGTGTGGGCAATGTGTGGTAGAAGATTTTCGGATACCTAAACTACAGTACGGATGTCTACAAACAGGAAAACTAGCCAGAATATCAAAAAGGCATTTTCATTAAGAAATTAATTTCACCAATCTACTGTCAGTATATGAAGATCTTTTCCCCATGACTAAAGAAAAGAATCCATTATAACATACAACACAACCTGGCTTGTATTGTGGACAGGTGGACAGAATGACTATGACACTTGGCCACACTTAGGATATGAACTTATCCCATATGAAGGACAATAAAAATGATGTGACTATTCTGTTTGTTAGCTTACACATGGAAGATGATAGCATCGATGAAATAATACTGTCAGGGCAGCTTTTTATTTTCATAGACAATAGTACACATCAAAGTTATGCCTCAACTGAAATATATAGATGTTAATGATGGGAAGAAACAGTAGATGAGGAAAAGTATCTATAAAATTTTGGAGGAAGTGAAAACATTTGTCTTTCTAAAAGTGCCAAGTCACAGTTATTGGGAATGACTTAAGGAAGTAGAAAGTTCCAAATCTAATTTCCTGTGCTTGATTTAAATTACTCAAACTGGACCAGACTGAGGGGCATGTGTTTTTCAATGTTTCTTTAAGTAATAAAAATCTGGGACTCAAGCACCTTTAAGCCTTTTTGTAGGAATGCCATAAGAAACAAGATTTTTTTCTGTAAATAAATCAAATCATGAAAAACCATTTCTCTTACACAGTATCACAGGTGTTTTGAGCAGGTGAAAAAGTTAGTTATAATGCCTGTATGATTTCGAAGACAATCATTACTTACATGAAAACAATTCACCTGTACTAAAAAAATCACTCTAAGCCTTAAAAAGCCCGATCTGTTGAATGAACATATTTATACTTACCTAAAGCATCAACACGAAAAGTCCTCTTAGTGATTCCAGCTTCATTAGAGACTTCACACATATATAATCCTTCCTCGAGCTTGGTCACTTTTGGAAGAGTTAACCGAGTATTATCACTTGAGATCTTGTACCATGACGTGTTCTGCTTTCTCCATCTATTCCAGTCAATTTCAAGGTTATCAACTGGAGCTGCTGTGCTGAACAATCCATCATAAGGTACATCATACTCTGACATTATATTGTCCAAATAGTTATAAAAATCTTCTTCTGCCCAATTACTCAATACTGACATGTCTGGGTTCTTCTGCACCAATGGAACAGTTTTCTCAAGACGGTTTCCTGCCTGTTCAAAATAAAACATGCCATAAAGGATAAACATTGCAAAGAGAATCACTGTTCACACCTTGCTATACATAATGTGCAGGGAAAGGTGTTAACATCAATTTGCTACAGGAAAAATGGAAAGAAAAATTCAAAGACTTACTTTACAGGAAAGGTGTTATCAAAATAAAGTATTCATAATTACTACAAGTGAAAGGAATGGAGAAGCCTGAAGGCATCATGGTATACAGCATGTACTCACACGTATCCCCTTCTCCAATCCAGGGCAGGATTCATCTACAGCAAATGATTAGGTGGTACCAAGGGTGACATAACATTTGCCTACTTTTGAAGCAATGTCTATTCCAATACAAAATTCAAAAGGTGTTTGTGAATTTGGTGAGGTATAAATTTACACAGGTTTTAGTGGAAACTAGTTCATTTAGCCCCAAGAATAATTCACAGAAATCCATAGACGAGATAAACCCCTTTAAGCAAAAAGTTATTAATAAAGGACCAAAACTAATAAAAAAGCTAGAAGAAAGTATAGTTTTTGAATACTGATTAGCAATGCATGTAATAAAAATTACTGTTTAATAAACCTGCTTCATGGCATCATCTAACAAGTCCAAACGCATTACTAAATGCCAGCTCAACATCAGTTTAAACGCTTCCCAGAAACAAACATTTGTTGTCATGCTTACTTTTGTCCAAGTGATGCGATGAGATTGTTTCCAAAGACCATTCTGTGTTAAAGGAGATGAAATCTTGACTTTACACTCCAGAAATGCCCCATTACCCTCCACGACTGATATCTCTTCTTCAGGATCACCCTCCAACACAGGGCGACCTTAAATAACAAATGAACAAGTAGATGGTCTTAAGATTCTGAGTTTCCATTGAGACATATTATCATCAATAATTTTACGCATACACACACATACACACATGACCTACTTTCCTAAACCTTAGATTTCTATGACACAGTGAACTCTGTCTTAGACTAAAGGGAAGGCTGGATAGACTTGTTTCTATCTTGACTGCCAGTAAGTATTTGACACAGTCCCATATGGGAGGCTATTAAGAAATTGAATTACAAAGCAGGAATAAGAGGACACATGTAAGGGTGCCCTCTCCACATAAGTGGAGGTCACAAATTGAGTGCCCTAGGGTTCTGTTTTGGGACTAAATCTTTTTTGATCTCTGTAAATGTTTTGTCTGAATCCTTCCACCTCCAATATGGTCTCCAACTTCTCCTCGTTCCCTCCACCTCTGACACATATATCCTCATGTATATCCTCATTTTTTTTTTCATACTATTAGCCATCTTCCGCGTTGGCGAGGTAGCGTTAAGAACAGAGGACTGTTCCTTTAAGGGAAATCCTAACTTGGCCCCCTTCTCTGTTCCTCCTTTCACTCGTGGTGTAACCTTAAGCAGGTGGTGTCATACAAGTACATATAAAGATAAAAAGAGAGAGACACACAGACAGACCAGACAGACACAAAGATAGACTGATAAACAGATCTTTTTGTTTTGCCTCTACTTTCATCAAGGGAAATTTACTGAAAGGTAGATTTTGTTTTTGTAGGAGGCTCCAGTCACGGACAAAAGTCTACATCAAGGCTGGGCCTTAATTGAAGTATAGAGAGGATTATGAACAGGAAAAAGAAGGGACAAGGCAGTTACATGTTAGATTAGGAGCAAGGAGCCGAATGCTTGGTGATTGCCTTTATAAAGGACAAAAACAACCAGATATAATTGAAAACAGCATATATTAATACTGTCTCAAATCTATACTTCAGAGACTTTAGCATTATTTTGGTAGGAATCTTATACATGCAGGCATTCAGAATTTAGATACTTGTGAACTATGGATGTTGGAGGTGGAGACCTACCTGTAGGTTATATGCAAATATGAATATAAATGAAATATCAATTTTGATCATGTGCAATGGAGGTATTTATGTGCAAGAGAGAAAGAAAGAATAATGAATAAAAAAACAAACATTTTCCTACTCTTTTCAAAACTGGGAACCTTTTCACCACTTGGTTCAAAAATTACGAGTATAGAAGTCATAATAAATTCATACACTTTTGATTACTAAAAGTCTGATGCAATATCAAGTTTTTCAGTCAATTAATCATCTTAATAACATTGAATAAACAGTGTATCATCCCAAACTACATACCAATGACAACCAATGCAGTAGTGAGCTGTGCCTCGCCTGCTGGGTTGACAGCCACACACACATACTCCCCAGCATCCTTTGGCATTACACCCACAATGGTGAGGTCCCGTCCACCTACACCTACAACTAACCTGGAAGAGGACACAAGGGCCTGAGGCCCTCGGAACCACAGACGACGTGGTGTAGGTGACCCTATCAAAAGGAGGAAGATGGCATGAGAAACACTTTCCTAAGGACACTACTTCTTCAAAGGGTTTCTTTTATCAATTGGAACAAAAATTTATCAACTGTTTCTGAGGGGCATTAAAAAGTAAGTTACTATATGAGTGCAAATACATCTCTTAAGTAAAGCATTATGAATTACTAGATCACCTGTTTAAGTGTAAAATCTAAGCACTACTCAATCTAAGAAGTGGTAAGCCAACTACTTCCTGCGCTATTCATATAGATATTCAGTGCTGTATACATGCTACTTCATTTGTTTCACTAAATCAATGGGTTTCAATACTTTGTTCAAATCATATCCAGTGTTCCTAAATAAGAATGTTATCACAATAAAGGCCAAAACATTAGCAAGATAATATATTCATGGGTTATTACAACTTTTGAATAATACATTACTAAATGTTTCAATAGGTTACTTCAACCGTGGAATGTCTTCTCAGCAAGGATTTTCTAGAACTGGGATACTCAACAATGGGGTATTATGTCAAGCTTTTATGTTACAAAGTCAACAGAACAACAGGATTCCACAACAAACAATGCACCATTGAAATATTACATTGGTGGATTATAACAAGAACATGATTATATAATTTTTCTAATGCTTAGCAGTACATCCCTATATACAAGCAACAATGTAACCAAAGCACTTCTTGTACTTTAGCACTATATATGTATTCACCAGAGGGCCACTCTCTTGTGAAGTCCAAAGGAAATTGTCCTAAACTGCAATGGAACACTTGTTTTCATGGGGATGAGTATATCAGTCACCTACAAAGGCTCTTCTTACCTTATGACATCAATGAGTAATTAAAAAAATAAATGCTGATAACTCTACCATTAACATAAATGTATCCTATCTAGGAAAGAGAAGAGTACAATCAATCATGCAACAGAAAGTAAATGAGTTTTAATACAGTCTGAGGCAGAAAAAGTTAAAAATTATTCCTTACTTGTACTGTAATATATCAATACTTAAGGTCTAAATCTCATGAACACAGGTATAGATCTGCTAACCAGTAACAGGGCAGGTGAGGGTGACAGTCTGGTCTTCTGTGGTAGTGAAGGTGGTTTTGACAGATGTGTTTCGTGGCCGACCATCAGCAGGCAACAGCATTGCCTCAGCTCCACCTGCAGATATATTCTATCATAACTAAACAACTAAACAGTATACCATAAATATAAAGAATCATTTGCATACAACGAACGACAAGATTATTTCTCTTAACCTGACTGGCAAAGTGTGAACACAGGACCATGAAAGCAGGCTGCTATCACTGCTATGGTAGATTAGCAATATGTAAAAGGCATTTACTTTCCCAAATGGCAAAGGGTTGATTTCTTGTTTCACTTTTATGATTCTAGCTATTCACTCAACTATCATAAATCTCTAAGTGGTACTTTTTAATGTGTAGCTACTCCTGTAGCAGAAATTAAGGCCCTGACCTGGTGTGAGGACAGTAGCATGTTCTGGCAGGGCTGTGATGTTGACCCTGGGTGGAGCCTGTACTGCTACTCGCACCATCTTAGAGTCTTTGCCTGCTGAGTTCTCTGCCACACATCGATATATTCCTGAATCATCCACCTTAGCTCCTGTGATAACCAGCTTCTCTCCATCACCAACAACCTAACATGAAATCATCAGTTAACTATGAAAGTTTCTCAACAGTGAAACTACTATCTTACTATCAGTTAGGGTATGTAACATTGGTCTGACAGTCTTTTGTACCAAGTTGGTAAGATCATATATCATAAAAGATCTTTTCAAAGAGAAATAGAGAGCACTTTTAAGAACACCTAATATCAAATTCTTCATAAAAACCATACACTACTATACAGCACAAGTTTTGAAATCAGGAAAAGCAATTTTCTCCAACATGGGAGGCCAAAAAGTGAGGTAATGAAAAAAGCCAAGCTTTCCTCCCCACAAAAAAGCCTTATCAAATATGGTCAAGCCGACATGCATTTGGATTTTTCATTCCTACAAACACAGATGTTACACTTGAAAGCAGATGACAACACACATATGAAATAGGTGCTAATGTTTAATGCAATAATTCAAATCTTCTGGAGCCGTCATGAGCTACACGGAAATGCCATATGTCATTAGCAGTAATGAGCCATCAGTTAACCTACAAACACCAAAGCAGGACTTATTGGAGCATGTAAATGATACCTGAGCATCTAGCAGCCTCAGACATAAACGCACTGCAACATGGGAAAAAAATAGGTGTAATTTTGATGAATAGTAGTGATATAGTATGGAAATATGATGATTTACCATTATCATGAAGTTTTATTTGGGCCCCTTGATAACACATGACAGAAATAAGCTCACATCCAGGCTAACAATCTATCATACTGCTAAAGAAACTTTGGGATTATAACTGTTAAAGAAGATTTGTTCCTTTTCTTTTTTGATGTTTTAAGTCTTTCAATATTAGGTTACATTAATTTAAAGGGTCATATCCTCATTTCACTTCTTTACACCTTAAGATGAAAAAGAAAATGAAGGACTGAAAGGCTGAGTACCCATTACTGGAATGTTCTAAAATGTGATTTCTGTTTCCTGAAAACAAAGAAGAAATATGGATATGGAAGGGATGTGCACTTCCTTTGGATAAAGGAATGCATTTCCTCATGGATAACATATTTGCATATATCAAGGGCAGAGATGTGCACTTCCTTTGGACAAAGGAATGTATTTCCTCATGGATAACATACTTGCATATATCAAGGGCAGAGATAAATGCTGAACGAGAGTTGAGGAAAAAGTTTTTTCACACTCGATATGCTAGGTGCCTACCTGAATGGCTTCAGAACAAGAATCATTGAGCCTATTTTCAATGTCGTTTTGTGCACTTCATCAGCGAGCCATTGTTTTACCTCTATTCTCTAAACAAAAGAGTGAAATACTGAGGAAATAAATGAAAAGAGAAGGAAGAGAAAAAGGTTTTCAAGAAAGACATTATAACACTATCACGGATAAGACTTAGTTAAAGATGGATAACTGACCTACAAAGTTCTAGAAGACCAACTTATGAGAGTGGTTAACACACTTTTGGACATTAGTCATTTCTATCAACATTTAGCAGGCCAGGATCTTTGGGTTTACTGTACCTTTGAGCAGATAAATGGGGCTGAACTAACAGAAAGCCAAGTGAGTGGCTAATCACTATGGCACATATCAGGGTAGTCCAACTATGTTCTCTTTAGCAGCATACTGCCCCAATGAGAAAATTATTTGAAACCCACAAGAAGCCTGCAGATTCTCCCACAAATAAATTATCAAATGAAGAAATGGATATATAAACACATATCATCCAATAAGGAGCTTCAGAAAATGGGAGGCTCCTCCTCACTGATCGATCTATAATGCAGTTTCTCCTCTGACTCAACATAAACCTATCTAAACTTTTCTATCATTTACTGAAACCTTAGTGAGCTGCTGCTAGGGTCCTTCACCCCAATAAATAGTGATGTCTTTTAGTCATTTGTTCTTAAAGATATGACATCCAAATAGTCAAACATGATTATTTTCCAGTCAGCTAATGTCATTTGGCATCAGCAATGGAGTTACGGTTCACTTTATCATTTCTGCAACATCAATGCCTATTACTGTAAGTCAAGCAAATTTCAACAAAGTAAATTACATTCTGCGAAAGAGGAGAGAACTAAGGAAAACATACAAGCAATGAGGCTAGCTTATGATTCACAAACGTCAACACAGCGAAATTTACGGTCTTAATTATTCCTCTCTCTCCCTGTAATGTTACTTTTACACTCTCCTCTCTAACAAAATAATGATGTAGAAACAGCCTAATTTTAACTGTCAGGCATTTCGCCCTCAATAAATGTTGCCAATCACGCGACACTGCCATTTATATTTTATGTAATGCATGCGCTTGGCTTACCACGTGGTTGTTGACTTTCCTGACTACTATAAACGACCCCGTTGAAACTACAGTTGAAATAATGTCATCTGATCTTCAGCTAGAATTAGATGAGCTTCCGTCTGATCTTTTTTTTTTTTTTTTAATTAAGAAAGTAAAACAAGTGCTATGATACTTCTTTAGAGGAGGCATTCCCATAATTTTCGAAACTTGGCAGTAAAGATCTCTCAAATGTACTAAACCAAGTACATTTTTCAAAAGCTCCTTTTCTAAACTGAAACGAATAAAAAAGAAATATCTGGATCAAGATGGCTAACACCATACTTGTCGACCGCCTTCAGCACTTGACAATGATTCTGAATCACTTCCATTAACAAGATATAAAACATATTTCTAATATCTATCAACTATCTTACCTCAATGGCTTCCCCAAACCTAAATAACTGAAATAAAAGGAAAACTCTAAATAACTAAATAGAAGACAAACGTTGATGGTCCTATATTCTAAAAGTTTTGTGATTATGTGACACAGTAATTACCCTGTGTAACCCATATGGTAAGTTTCGGGCCCACAAATTTCTCAATTTTTCACTCAGTTTCATTAAATGGTCAATGTGGTTGGTTAAATTCTATGATGCAGATCACGTACTGATGACACACCTGCTTCTCAAATCTTTTTGCTCGCTGTTTCACGAAGTGAACACTTACTGAGTGAGGCGGCTCGTGAAGATCTTCACCAACGAACCACTGCCTGATGGGGGCAGGGGAACCCTTCGTCAGGTGACACTCGAGCGACGCGTGCCCTCCTTCCATCACTGTTATTTGCTCTTCCTCTGCTTCCCACTGGCTTCGGCCTGGCTTTGTTCCAGTAATCTGTGGAGGCACTGTACACTACTGGGTCAGTTGGGTATACAAAGTAAGAGGCAAGATGACATATAGTCACTCAGGGTTAAAAGCAAGTCCATCTAGTCATAAGATTTAGATCACTGAAGATCACAATCACAAGAGGGCATCTAGGGTTTACAGCACGCCAGGTATGGTAAACATTAGCTAAGGTATGATAAAATCTATGTACAGACCACCTCAGTGCCTGTAGAGGGGATTGAATGAGAGAAAATGTACGGTTCTGTAACTTACCTAACACGTCCAGTGTCACAGGTACGTCCAGGATGCCTGCAGCATTAGAAGCAGTGCAGGTATAAACACCTGCGTTCTCACTGCTCACACGTACAATTCTCAGGATCTTCCCATCACTGCTAATACCTACATTGCCATGGCCACTGACCCCAAGCAAGGTTCCACTCCTTGACCACAAAATAGAAGGGG
>JAUUDY010136005.1:0-13672 GCA_032361765.1 Panulirus inflatus
GGTGGATGAACAGCTGCGTTGACTGTGGACCGACTGCGGCAACCAGAATTGGAATCTCTGCGCTCGACCCTGGGCGGCCTGTGGATGCGTCAAGGTCAGGAATACTAACCGCTACACCACGGAAGTAATATTTAGATGGATCATAATGTAAGTTGTAGAGGTGATTCTCATAGACAGTAAGTATAAGAACTGAACAATATTATGTTAGGGCAACCAGAATGATGGCTGTTCTCTTTTGACAGTTGTAGGTGTGTTGCACTCTGAGTACGGACACATCATAAAAGCAGGTGAATACAGAAAGACAAGAATTTTGAGTGAGACAGAAACAGGATATAAATGCAGTAGAGGAGTGACGGGTTGGTTTGGTCCTTGGTGGTGGTTGTGGTGGTGGAGGGAGGCGGGATAAGTGTTCACAGCCATGAGTCACCCACCACCTTGTGTAACTTACCTAGTGAGATAAAGCAGATGCCACTCTTCTCGAGATGCATATATATGAATACCTTCTGGCCACTTACACAACACCATACTTTTGTCGAGGTCAGCGGCACGACTCTTGATACAACCCTTGAGTTAAGGATACATACAACCTCTCGTAATGATAACCTGGCCTATGTTGTGACCCCACAAGACAAGGTCCAAAGCCGGGCCATCATTCTGACGGGTCATACCTTCGCGTAAAAAAGATCTATAGTGTTCATATGTGCGAGATACAGTATGGCGGAGACCTTTAGTGCAATCTGTCATTCGAGCAGGAAAAGCAGGACAAAAGGTGGGTCGGTCAGTGGGATGATTTGTGTTTATGTAGGTAATACTTGTTGACCTAGATAATGTGGGTTGACAATATCTCAGTCAGTACTGGTCTTTGGTTGCAAACTTTGTGAGGGAATAGTTTATGTTGGGCGCACGGAAAATTTTCCAATTGAAACGTAGACGAAGTGTTTGTAAAAAAGAATGTGAAATAAAACTGATATGGAAGGCCAAAGATAGATATCAGATCATATGAGATCCTTTCAGTGTTGTCTTTACTAAATCTGTATATAGTTATTACAGTATAATAAAGTTTTTAGATAATTTCACATCCGTAATTTGCGAATGAAATACTTTGTGTTTAATAAAATAATGGGAATCGTCAATGTTTAAGCTAAGTTGAAGGCAAGCAGATCCTAACTGGCTGGCTCCCTGCCTGCCTGCCTCACTGCTGTGTAGGTCAGTGAACTCTGGCATGCTGGAGCCTCCTCCTCCACCACCACCACCCGGGGTGCATGCTGGAGCCTACTGCTCCTCTTCCACCACCACCCGTGGGTGGGTGCACCTGTGGAGCTATCATTTTGTCTATGTATGTGTGGTTCTTTTTCTTTAGTTCTTGTATATAGAGATTAATTTTAGAGGTTAGCTTTTGTTGTATTGGTTCATTTTAATCTTATATTAGAATTTTGAATGATGAGGTTTTCGTAATTGATTTAGTGAAGTTTTTCAATTGTGCTCTTCTGTTGCTTGACTAAGGTGGGTTGTGTGTGGAGGTATGTGCTTGACTGATATGTAAGCTGTATTGTATTGTAGCTTGTGAATAATAAATATGATAACATTTTCATTCCAGTAACACCGTATTGGGTTTAATTCGAAAAGTAAGTCTGACTATGTTATCTAATGGCGAATCAAAATAATCGTTTTGGGAATAAACTGGAGGTTTTGATAGGATAGGATGGGAGTAATTTAGGTTAGAGGGGTTTTATTTGTATTGATAATCGTTAGGATTAATATGGGCATTATCTTACATGTGTTACGTTTTGTAAGGGTGTCACTAACGTGTAACTTTGGCTCAGATCACATTACATGATTTGCAGCCTTACATTGACATAAAGATATGTTAGGAACTGAATAACAAGTTCAAAAGTTATTTCACGGTGAAAGACACCATAGCCCCATCACCACTGAGATGGGATGGGGAGGAGGCTTTAGAAAATGTTTGAGATATCTTCAGAAGATCTTTATCCATACAGAGCTTATGGTCATGATTGAAATTTCACCTTATGTGCTGAATATGTGTGCCAGTGCATTAGACAGACCACTTGAAATACTGATCAAGATGTTGCTGGAGAAATGTAGTGCCATGGGAGAGGAAAAGGGAAAATGCCATACCATATTCTAATAAAGGTGACCAGGAAAAGGCATTAAACTACAGATCAATCTACTTGACAAGTGTGGCCTCTAAGGTAGTGGAAAATCAGAAAGCAAATAGATGAGTTTCTACAAAGGAGAAATTACCAAAGCGAGAGGCAATACAGTCTTAGGGAAGGGAGGTCATATATTAGAAGTTGAGATACCAGGCAAGAATAAGGGGAAGATTCCTGTTATGGATATAAGATTATATCTTTGTGGAAGTGAACAAAGAATTCATGTCAGAGGAGCCACTCATCTCTAAATGGATGGAGGTCACTAGTGGAGTGTCCTGTCCTACGATTGTATAGTGGAACCATTATTCTTCTTTATCTTTGTGAATGACTTGCCTGAAGGAATGGAGTCATACCTGAATATGATTGCAGATAATGCAAAAGTCATGAGGGAAATGAGAAGTGAGGGGGATTTAATCAGCTTATGAGGGGATCCGATATATGATGGTGTGATACATGGCTGATGAAATTCTACCGAAGTAAATGTAACGCAAAGAGGATGGGACAAAGTGATAGGAGGCCTCAGTGTGATTATTATCTGGCTGGAAATAAGCTTCAACATTCTGTGAATGAGAAGTATTTAGGAGTCAGCATCATCCCTAACCTATCACCAGAGTCCCACATAAGAGAATAGTAGTGGAGACAAACTTTCTCCTGGCAAATATCTGAATGGCTTTCAAGTGTATGGTTCAAGAAATATTTAGCAAGCTCTTCGTGTCAATCATAAGGCCAAAAGTAGAATAGACTCTCAGGTTTGGCCACTGCACCTATGGAAGCACAAAGAGCTGATAAAGAAGGTCCAGAGTTGAGCAACAAGGACTGCACCAGAATTAAGAGAGCTGAGTTACAGGGAAAGGCTAGAGGCTTTAATTTGCTGACCTTGCAAGAGAGGAGAGTGAGGGGTTACCTGATAACAGCATTTTAGGTTTTCAAACACCTAAGTGACATGGACAGAAAACAGTTTTTCAAAATGTGTAGGAAAAGAACCAGAGGAAACTAAGAAATTAAGTAAGAATCTTGTAAGTAAGGATGTTAAGAAATTCTCTTACTGGGTGAATTAAACAGAATGACTAAAGACATGGTAAATGCAGACATCATACATAAAATTCAGACATTATATGATAGCGGAGAATGTTCGAGAGATGAGGCCCCACGATTGTAAAACTACCAACTCATACAGTACAATTAGGTAAATACAAAGAGCTCATAAAGAAGGTCCAGAGGACAGCAACAAAGATGGTACCAGAATTAAGAGGACTAAGCTGTATGGAAAGGCTGTAGGCTTTAAATTTGTTCACCATGGACAAAAGAATAAAGGGTGACCTGATCACAGCATTCAAGTGTTTAAAATGGATTGATGACATTATAAAGAACACCTCTTTAAGAGATATAGGTTTAGAGCATCCAAAGGATGTAACATGAATGAAATTGAATAAGAATTTGTTAAAAAGCTGTAAATAGATACTTTTTTATTGTAAAGTGATGAATTAATATATCAGAATGATTGTGGACATGGTTAATGCAGACAGCATACAAAAATTTAAGAGGCTGTGTGATTGTAGAGAACGTTCAAGGAATGGTACTCCATGGGTGTAAAACTCCCTTCCTCTACAGTACAGATGGGTAATTATATCTGTCCTGAACTGTCTGTCCAGTAGCTGCATCTAATTTTACCGGATGTTGATCATATTCCTGGTTTACAGGATTGACTTCAGTTGTGTTCACCCCATGTAATGGTGCTAATTTACACTGTAGTCAGTATGTATTTACAGCCTTAATTTACACCATGTTATGTATTTTGGTGACATTGAAAGTTCTCATTTTGTTGATGATCAGGCCAGGGTTCAGGATGTGAATCTGATTACCCACATCTGTATATGTAGTCTTAAGCCTGTCCCCAAGTTTAGTTCCCGGTCTCTACTTTTATTTAGTATTGAATTTAATAGCTTGAAGGTCAACCCATGGATTGTATGGCATAACACTTGACCTGATCCTTAAGGGTTGGGTTAAATGCCCAGCCATCATATTCCAGGGTGGGGCCAAAGGTATTGGGGAGGTAGTGGCAGCCATTCAGCAGGTGGTGATAGTTCATCATTTTATGCCAAGATGCATCGTTCCTGCTTTTTAGGCATGGATGGTTAAACATAATCATTTATAGATAGTAGCAAAGGTCTTTTTTCATAGCTTGTGTGCTCGTGTGGTTAATTTTTGCCATTGTCATCTGATAACCTATTTAATGTACAAAATAGTTTTGGCAAAATCATCATAAATTTCTTTGCTAAATATTGAAATAAACTTGTGATATGAGTATCATTTGGCTACAATCGCATACTGGGTGTGGCTGTGGTATGTATTTATTTGAATCATTTTCAGACCAGAATAATTCCTATACCTGATTCTTTGGTGTACCAGTTAATTTGGGTTTAGAAGGGCTCACTATAATACAGATTAACAGAAATAGAATATGCATAAATACTTGGTGTCAGTCTCTGACTGGTACATAAACACTGTTATTTCAGATCTTTCTCTGTACTGTGTTTACTTTGAAATATTGGTATCTCAAATGAAATTGTTTTCATGAATAAATTTTTGAGATAATGATATGGTCTGATGGCAGATAGGGCTAAAATTGTACCACACTTACCAATTGGGTAGACATTGTTGACACACAAAGATTAAATAAAATTACAAGTTTAATACACATCTGGAGAATGTGGCAATTTCTTTGTTGAGAAACAGTTATGTTTGTAGTATGTTGACACAATCTCTGGTACTGTACAACGTTTGATGTGTGTTGACAATCTTTAGTACCGTGCAATGCTTGTTGTGTGGTAGCATAGTCTGTAGTACTGTACAGTTTGTTGTGTGATGACATTAGAGAACTGTATTGTGTTTGCATGCTGTTTGCAGAATTGTAGTGTTTGTTGACATAGCCTGTAGAACAGTACAGTGCTGATTATTAGGTTAAGTGACGACCACCATTGTAATACTCTGAGAATTACATATAGCACAAATGTTAAGATTATTAGGTAAAACTTTTCTTTGTGAAACTCCACAATGTGCAGTGAGGTAACGTTTTGTTTTCAGGTTTTAACACAAAATGTTGGTGTCCTGCTGAAAATTGAGAGGCGTGTGGAAAACTGCATTGCTGAATATTTGAGCTGTAAACAGCTAAATTTTGAGCAGTATCTCTACTTCCTTACACATGAGGTACGTGATGTATAAAGTTCTTCCTTTGTCTGAATGGATTTTTCCAAATTGTGATAGTATTGGTAATACATGGATGAGATTTTATTTTTACCAATCAGAATTCCTGTGGGATTTTCTGAACAATGTTTAGAGAATATATAACATTGCATGTAAAGAAAGATAATGAGATGAGAGCACTACTGACACCTTGCAGACATTTTGACTGTATAGTTCGCAGAATAAAGTATCAGCCAACATATAAGGAAAAGCTATGAAACAGCTGATTGAAATTTAGTGAATGTTTTACAGTTGTAGCTGCTTATATACCTACAAATACCAACGATGACATTTTGTCAAACATGACCACTGCATAGCACTTAATGCACTTGTTGCTTGATGAATGATACTATTTTTTCTTTACATTGTCACACATTCTGTAATTGTTAGTCCAGGGACCATCTTGGAATTACCTTGACCATAAATCAAGTTTTTGTCTAAATGTCTCTGTAGTGCTGTTCCCTTTTTTTTTTTATTTTTTTTTTTTTTTTTCTTTTTTCTATCCAGGTATTACATTGAACATCTTTCCACCTTTTTTACTGGACTCCGTTGTATTTTCTGTTTGGTATTTTTATTACATATTCCCAGGTAAGACTGCAGACTTAATAGTTTGTTGTCTTCCTTGTTGAGATGCTTTCACATCCAGTACATTATTATTTATGGCTTTCACATCCAGTACATTATTATTTATGTCTTGATTTGCTGCTATCGATTGAATAACACTTATATTTCTTTACTTTTTAAGCTGTTGAGTTAGCTTTCTCAACCTCATGATAAATCTCATGTTTTGAGTCTCTTGATCAACCCTGTTTATTTCCACTGGTATGACAAGTGTCCATAAGATTTGGCAGTGTCCACTTTTGCTTATGTAGACATCAGACATTTTCATAATGAGTTTTCTTTCTCTTGTTATGAAAGCTCTTATTATCATATCACTCATTATTTGGCTTCCTAATACTGTCTTATTACTGTGCTTTTTGAATGAATTCCTCATTTTTGAAAACTCCAGAATGTTTTGACATTTTCGTCATGCTCTTTGTATCACCATGTTCATCCTGTTTAAGGAGTTGCTGATATATTGTTAGTCATTTTATGACTTATTTACTCACATTTCTCTTTGTAAATTTAAATTTAATAAGGCTCTTGTCTCTATTTTCTTCATGTTTTTTCTGATCCTGTCAGCTTACTAACTCTGCTGTCATTTGTAAAAATCGAATGTACTTTCTTGTACCTCTGTTATCATTTGAAATCCTTGTTACCAATAGGATTCAAGCTAATACCATTCCTTGTCCTACTCTTTAGAGAATGTCTTCTTCAGACAATGTTTCATTTGCAACCATGTTGAATTTTCTTTTAGTTAAGAACTCTTTGATCCATTTTGTAATTTATTGGTTATATTTTATCATCATCTATAAAACTTTAGTTTACCTTATTAAATGCTCTAGTAAAGTCTAGAAAGTGTCTGTACTCTTTCTTGGTGTTGAATTTTATATATGCCCAAGGCTACACTGCACTACTTACATAAGTAGGAAAATGTGGACTTTTAGGAGTGAGTTCTTTGATGAGACTGTACTCCCAGTGATACAGCCTTGCCAAAGGTGACTACTCCTAGTGAAACCTAATGCAGGTGGATTCCAGTACCACCATCAGTGCATCTGAAAGCTGAAAGTACATAGTTGTGAGTGATATTCTGAGTATCAGTTGAATGGATGTGGAAAAAGCAGGTGTTGGCTAAGAAAACTTCTTTTAATCTTATGAGTGGACAAAGACAGTCATTGATTATCCGTTTAGAGATAAAAATTATTGTAGGCATTAAATGAAAATAACTCTTAATGTGTTCAACAAGCACTGTTTGATGGGGCTGTTATTTCTCAGGTGATAGGATTGCTGAGGCCTCTACTGGTGAGGAACAAGGAGAAATGAGGAAGAGGAAAGGTGTATGAACTCAAATTTTCCAAATTAAAGAGGTTATGAAAACTTTCTTCATGGAAGAAGTCGTGTATGGCATTTATGGATTAAAAGATAGGAAATGAAAGCAATATTATAAGAGCATGTAATATTATTACTTTGCATACAGGATCTGAATGCTTGTAAAAAAAATTGTAGTGGAAACATGTCCTGTGCTATGAAAAGTAATTGGTGTCAGTAAAGGGACTTTGATGAGTAAAATGTAAGTCATGGTTAGGAACGAGACAGAACTTGAGATAAAATAAAGAGATTATTGGGTGCACCTAAGCTGTAATGGAAAAGGATGGAAGTAGTCACTTTTACTGCACACTGATTATGCTGATCTGTTAGTTGAACTAACAGAGTAACTTACCAGAATCATAATCTACTTTATGGGGGAAAGAAGGGAAAAGGGCTGAAAATTGTGAAAGGCCTCAAGCATTTACAAAGAATGTTAAGTGAGGTTAACTGTAAAAGCAAAATTTAAGAGCAATGCAGGAAATGTCAGAGGTGCTCTGAAAGTTTGCTTGAAGCCTCATGGATGGAATATTTGTACTTCTTCCACCTCGTCTGTAAGGGAATGAAACCTTAACTCTCTAAGCTATGAGTAAACTGCCCAGTAAGACTAATATGCCACAATAAAGAATAAAGATTTGAGGAAAATGTTTAGTAAATTTATTAGAAGGGTTAATGGATAAAAGCTTGTTAAGACTGTTTAAACATCCAGGAAATCGATTCTGTTGGCCTGGTGGTGGGGAAGGGTGGTCCATTAGAAACCAGACTCTGTCATATTGAAAAATTTTCTAAGAAACATTAATATATGGAATACATGTGTTAATATATGGAATACAGCAAGTGTTAACAGGTAGTGATGAAGTGAGTATTTTGAAAGACTTTTGAATATTTTATAATAGTTTGGCAGATGTAAGGTGTTTTGGGTTGGGAGTGCATGTGGAGAGAGTCATTGGAAAGAGACATGGTGAACTTGCATAAAATGAAATGTGGCATGTTGGCTGGAGTGGATGGTACTGCATTTGAATTTCTTAAGAAAGGGGGTGACTGTTTTTTATTGGTTAATTATGGTTTTCAGTGCATGAATGGATCACGATATGGCACCTGAGGATGCATGATAATGCCATCATATATAGGCAAGGGGAATAAAGGTAAGTATTCAAACTACAGAGGTATAAGCTTGTTGAGTGTACCTGGTAAGTTGTATTGGAGAGTAGCGATTAATCGGGTGAACATAATTATAGAGTATCAGACTGGGGAGGAACAGAGTGATCCCAGAAGGATCAAGTGTTTGTTTTAAAGATTATATGAGAGTAATACTTAGAGAAACGGAAGGATTTGTATGTGGCATTTATGGATTAAGAGAAATCTTATGATAGGGTTGATAGAGATGCCTCATGAAAGGTCTTAAGGATATATGTTTTGGGAGGAAAGCTTTCAGAAGCAGTGTGAAGTTTTTGTCAAGGGTGTAAGGCATATGTCCGAGGGAGAAGAGAGGAGAGAGAGGTTCTAAGTGAAGGTTAGTTTGTGGTCTCTGTGGCTGTTATGTTTGTTAATGGAAGGGGGTGGTGAGGGAGGTAAATGCAAGAGTCTTAGAGAGAGGGGTGAGTGTGCACCCTGTAGGAGATGACGGCTTGGGAAATGAGTTAGTTGTTTACTGATATTATAGCAATGAAGGCAGATTTGAGTAAGAAACTGCAAAAGTTGGTGACTTAGTTTGGAAGAGTGTTAAAGGAGGAGGTTGTGAGTAAATTTGAATTAAAGCAAGGTTGTTAGCTTTTAACAAGGTTGAGGGTCAGATTAGTTGGGTGTGTGTTTGAATGGAGAAAAATTAGCAGAAGGTGGTGTTTTAGATACATGAAAGCAGACATGGTGGCAAAGTGGAGGTGTAAGCTCTGGTAGCTTTGAAGAATGTGTAGAAAGAGAAGTCGTCTGAGATGCTAAAAATGGGCATGTTTAAAAGTACAGTAGTTCCAATAATGTTATATGGATGCAAGGCATGGGCAATAGATGAGGATGCATGGACATGGATGAAAGTGTTGGAAATGAAATTTTTGAGAACAGCATGTGGTGTAAGGTGGTTTGAGTGAGTATGTAATAAAAGGGTGAGAGGTGTGGTAATAAAAAAAGTGTGTATGAGAGAGCTGAAGAGGGTGTGCATATATTGTTTGGACATATGGAGAGAATTAGTAATAAGGTAGTTTGATTGAGTATGTAAAAGGGTGAGAGGTGTGGTAATAAAAAAAGTGTGTATGAGAGAGCTGAAGAGGGTGTGCTGATATGATTTGGACATATGGAGAGAATTAGTAAAGAGAGGATAACAAAAATGATGTATGTGTCAGAGTTGGGGAAATAAGGAGAAAGGGTATACCAAATTAGAGATAGAAGGATGAAGTGAAAAAGATTTTAAGTGATCACAGCCTGCACATGCAGGAGGATGAAAGGTGTACATGAGATAGAGTGAATTGGAATGATGTGGTATACAGGGGTTGATGTGCTGTCACTGGACTGAACCAGTTCATGGAAGGTCTGTGGGGCATGATTGTGGATAGGAAGCTGTGGTTTTGGTGCATTACCAAAATGAATGAATGAGAGCAAATATGGCCTTTCTATGTGTTTCTGGTGCTACCTTGCTAATGTGGGAAACATTGATCAAATATAAAAAAAAAAATCACAAGTGTAATGGAAACCTACCTTATTCTTTCAAGGCTATCAGTGTTCACGGGGTAGCAAAGACTACTCTGAATAAGAAGGAATTAGCTCCAAGGTCACGTGAATCTTTTCCTGATCAGAAATGGGGCTTGCATGAGGCACAAACTGCTCTTCCCTTGCTCATTATGGTCATTAATTTTCAGCTTCTCAGTGGTGCTGAGGTGTGTCCTGTATATCTTTGTATATGCAGTGCTGATAGCAATTATATCTGCCTTGATTTAGTACAAAGCGACAAGCCTTTTTACCTTAAAAGCAATGCACATACATAAGAACATGGGCACCAAGTTTGTTTATGTGCTGACCAAGTGGGCATTTATTTAATACTGGCAGGCAGTGACCATGATGTGTCTTGTTTCATTTTAAAATTTCTGTTTGTATTATCTTTGTAGGAATAAAGGCACAAAAGGAAAAAAATGCACAATTGATTCATTGTAAAATAGAAAAAAATTCACTGAAGTGATGTGCAACAAGCAGTCACATGTTCTCCTGACACCCAGTGTCCTGAACCAAGGTCAGAATCAAACAGGCTATTCCGTTATGTCCCATATACAGTCTGATGGATCCGTAGCTTATTGGAGTAAATTTACAATGTAAATGGACTTCTACAGAAATGTCCATTAGATACTGAACTTGTCCAATAGGGTCCAAGGGGCCATTAGAAGCCAAATTCTGATACACTGAAGTTAGGTAGAAGATTGATTTATTGTTGAACATATGGAAGAAAAGGGTTTGGTTAAGGTCTCTAAAAGTTTGTGGAAGGTTGGGGTGAAGACAAATGTCTCATTGTAAGAGACTGTTGGATATAGGAGTACAAGATGTAGGCTAAGGACATTCTTGTGAAATGGTGTTGGTGAGTTATTGGATATCACATGCAGTGGAAGCATTTTGTATGCTAAAATTTAAGGATGGATGAAGACACAAATCTTACCTGATAATAATACAGTATGATTGGCCTTTGAAGATATATGAATATGATTCATCACATGGAAATGGGAGTTATTATAAATGATAAGTACTTCTAGACCTTAGTTGAAAAAAAAAATACGGATTAGTTTTCATTTCAAAGACTACTTCTGAGCCTACTGGCCTTGTTTGAAGATTTTCCTAAGGTGAACTGCTTTGACAGTAAGGACAGACCAAAAAGTGACACAGAAGTACAGACCTGGAAGGTGTGGATCAAGATAGGTATAAATACAGATGTGTTGTTTACAGTTCCTTTGACTATGTGAAAAATGAACTTGACCATAGCTTTTTGTATAGGAAATGACTCATTAGACATTGCTAACATGTTGCTCTTTATAGTAGGGTACCTACATAATTATCACAATGAAGTTACAGATCTAATGTTTCTTTGTGCACCATTAACATATGTACACACGATGAAAAAAATAATGGGTCTTCTAGATCACATGCCTTAGTATATTGTAGTATTGTTTCAGGTGTTGGCTGAAGTAGATGATGGGTCATCTCCATACGGTGAGCTTAAGAAACATCATGACATTTTGGAATACACTTTCTGGCTTCTGGGCCGAGCTACTCTTCTGCAGCGACATTTCCCAGTATTTTCTGAGGATGCTGTCTTTAAACTTTTCCGTATATTCTGCCTTCTGGCAGACAGATCTCCAGCAAGAAAAAGTCTCTTACAGGCAAGTCATGTTCAACATCTTGTTCTCTTAAAAGTACCTAGTTTGATTTGCTGAAATATGCCATTAAGTTGCTTTACCAGAGGTCACCTAAGTTTATTACTTCTCATCTCACAAGTATGACCCTAAATATGAAATATATATCAACTGATTTGAATTAAGAGTAAACTCACTCAGTCTTTGAGCCTCATAATTATCTGCAGACTAAGAGAAAGTGCTCTTAACCTCATAATTATCTGCAGACAGAGAAAGTGGTCTTAACCAACAGTTTTGTGATACTTTGATGCCACAGCATTGTCACTATGTATTTATTGTGATTTGGGATGATGTCATTGTCATCTTACAGGTACCATGACTGGCATTGACAAAAGTCACCATATATTCACTGTGTCTGGTTTTGGTGGCACTGACACAATAAAATTACAATAATTTGGATTAACAGTACTCTCGTTATACATTCACCAAAAATCTAGAGAATTTTATTATCACCATATATTTATTAATGATGGTATGTATTCCCAAGAGAATTAAGCATCATTGTCATTTTGCAGCCAAGATGGGGACTATGGACCCCAGTTGTGAAAAATGAATTCCCTCAAAATGTACATAGCTGTATGTACTTAATTCATTACTTGTAAATGGGACTAGAGTAACAGATAATAGATGGATGATGGGAGGACTGTAGGAATTCTCATGAGCCTTTATTGACATAGAAGATCTTGGACAAAAATCCCATAATACTGAAAAAAGCAACTCTAATAAGAACTTTACATTCACATGCATTTCCTAATTTCTTTGGATTGATAAAAAAAAAAAAAATCGGAGGAAAGGATGTACACAGTGCTTATGGTTTTCAGTTTTCAGATGTGAAGTTAGTGGATTTAGTATACAGATTTTATATTATAAGCATTTTTAACTGCAGTGGACTTTAAATTATTTGCTTGTGTTGGGAACAAGGCTTTGGCATATAACATTTGTATGGTTAACCCCAAAATGGCAGCCAGCAACAACTGATGTGCTAACTTTTTGTGCCTATTTTTTAATATCCAGCTGACAATATTTTACCTTTAGTAGCCTATAGTGGTCTCTTCCATATCCAGGATGGTGCAGGAAAAAAAAATGTTATCTTTGGTACCATCTGAAGGTTATGTGTACATGATTACCCAACAATGAATTCAGTTTGTTGGAAGACTTAAGTTTCTTGGAGGAACACATATGATAAGTATCAATAAGTGAGGAAAGTTAAACATACCATAAATAATATAAAGAAATAAGTGATTCAATGATTTAGGGAGATTACATTAGAAGTAGGGGAGGCACCTGTAGAAAACGTGTGGTAATAGAAAATACATGTCACCCAAATTTCCACTTGTTTTCCTGGGTAATGGAAGATTGGTAAAAGATGATAGGTAGAGGTAAAATATTTTCAAAGATAAAATGCCTCCAGTATCCTCCCTATCCGTGCCAACCTCTTAATCTCCTCACTCGTACATGTTATGAGAGATTTAATATGTACTGTATATTCGTGTTATTCATCATCAGTGCAAAGCCATTATTTGAAGAAAGGGTATGTATGTAGTTAAATAAGAGTATATATGAAGTAAGGGTATCATTTTCAGTATGAAAATAATCAGTTCCTTCAATATCCTCCCAACAATTGCCATCCAAGCTCCCTCACTCTTGAGTTTTAGTATAGTATGTATAATATTTCTTAATATATTCATCATATTTGCTACTGATGCTGTGCTTGTGTATCAGGTAAGAGCACAGTAAGAATAAAAGGCCAGTTTTATTCTTTGTGGTTAGAATTACTCACCATTATGCATGCACTGGCCCCCCGTGTGTCCAGTGCCTGGGTTGGGCCTGCACAGGTTTGAATCCTGGATGTGGATGTAGGCCAGCTATTCATTCTCCCTCAGATTTGGTCAGTAAATTTGTTAC
>JAUUDY010136116.1:0-13672 GCA_032361765.1 Panulirus inflatus
CGTCTGTATAAAAACTTATATTTAGTAAAGCACAACCCAATACTTAACGAAACAGTCAGTAATGTCATTATCACAGACGATGGATAACGATATTTATTTGTAAAGTTCCCACAGACCAGCAACCCCCTTCCCCTCTGCCCAGGAATGGTGAGGAAGACCTCCCAAGATCAGCTGAGCTTACCATTATGGAAAACTACTTCCAATTTTTTTTCTTTTTTTTTATATTCATGGAGAAGTAAATGGCGCGCCAAGGTACAGACCTTATTGCATTACCATAATAACAAGGTTCCTCAGGAGGGTGGTGGCCGGGGGTAGCAGGGCCTTGCAGGTGGGAGGAGGCAGTGTGTGTGTGTGTGTGTGTGTGTGTGTGTGTGTGTCTCCTTCCCCTCCCCCCCGTGGAGTTCCTTGGGAGGGTGGGTGGAGGACCCGCACCGCTGGCATAACAGTTAATCCCACCCACCCCCTTCCCCACACTCCTGGCATTCCTCATTATATTACCGTCACTCTCCCTCGCTCAAGGTGGTCACCCTATCACCCACCGTAGTCACTCTGCCTTACCTGACTTACTGTCAACTCCTCACACATTTATATACTAGGTCTGGTATTGTGATTTCATCTATTCCCTTTCCCCCATCCACCATACTTTCAATAACAACTCTAGCACTGGTACTGTCACAACCATTTCCCTTCTGTCTGATCACATGCTAGGTCTACTGATGATCCTTCCTCTCTCGTAGATTCTGGTGAAGCTTAGTATGTAATAGCTTGGTGGGTCGTGTTATAAGTCTATGGTTCTAACAGACTTTTTGTTTTATAAGCTGTTCTCTGATGCACAGTTTCCTCTGTAGCCGTTCCATTCCAGTAGTCAGTGTTTATATGCAACTTTCTGGATCATAATTGGTGTTCCTCAAGGTTCTGTCACATTATCTTCTTACTTTCTCTTCTTTACAGTCATTTTTTTGTCTAACCCTAACCTTATTCAATCTTATGCTCATGATTTCTTTTTATATACTTCAGTACACTTTCGCTCCCACTCTGTTTTTGATAATTGTTTTCTTTCTCGCAATGAACATAATCTCTCTCATGTTCGAGCATCTCAGAATACGAAAGATGTAACTTTATTTAATTTAGTGCGAAACGCAATTCCTCCATATATCCCTTTGTTCCATTTCAGAACCCAGTTCAGTATTGTAATAATATAAACGTGTTGGGTGTAACCATATTCTCCACTTTATCCTGAAAACCCAAGGTAATTAACATGATAAAAGTTTGTTCCTCAAATGCCAGGTGTGTTGTATAGTAGGTGCTGTTTTTCTTGTGGGCAGCCGTTCATATCTAGTTTTTTTTGTTGGCCATAGTATGGAGTACTGCCCACACATCTTACCTGGTTCTTACTATTATCTTAACTAGAGTGGAATCAAAAGCTTTCCGTCTCATTATATCATCAGACGTCACTCCCTTTCAACCATCCGTTTGTGTACCTCGTTAGTCTCTTTGTTCTCTCCTTCCTCCACAGTTGCTACCAGTATTTTGACCATTGTTCTCGTGAGCTATCTGCATATGCCCCCCGGGCTTGTAACCGAGGCACGTGCCTGGTTGATGCTTCCCACAATTTGCGTGTGGAGGCCGGCCACTCGAAGATTGACCGTTACGATAACTCATCTTTCCTCTTAACAGCTTAGATGTGCGTTTCTCCTGATTCTCTTGTCTTCTCTTGTTTTTTCCTGTAACCTGACTGACTGTAAGAGTCAAGTTTACGAAAACTTGCGGAACTCCTATTAATTTCCACTTTCTTTTCCCATAGTCCTTTCCCTAGAGATGGCCTTTGAGGCATGTTTTATCTCTGCTGTGTTGATTATACGATTCAACAACTGTAGGCAGTGAACCCCACGCACTAGCCTAGCCATTCTGTCAAAATCTTGTCTTAGTGACCTCTAAGTCTGTACTCTTCCACCATGCTGTTACTCCCCCTTACCCATTGTACCGTTCCTTCCCTCCCCCACCTTACCATCACTCCCTCCTCTCACTGTACTACTGCTCCCCCATCGTACCCTCACAGACCCTCATCCACTACACTGTCACAACCTTTTACCCGCTCTACCCACACTGTTTACTCAAAGTTTCGTCACCTTCATTACCCAAGGTTCCATCACCCACTGCGGCACCGTCACAGTCCCTTATCCACTGTATTCTCACGTCTCACAACACACAGTACTCACACTCATTATTATTATTCATACCGTGACTTCCTCACACCCATCATGGCGTCACTCTCCTACACCCTTCACACCGTCACAATTTCCTGATCCTACCTTCTAAGATGTCCCCCACACACGACGCTCCTGTGACGCCTGCTGGACCACCACTTCACGAACACTGGCCAGATATTATGTAAACAATATTGATGATGATGTACTGAAGGAATGTCCTTCCTTCCTTTCTTTAGGTTTTGGTAAACCCCATTGTACTCGTGACACTTGCCAGATAATTCCGGTAGTGCTGTACAGGGTTACCTAGTGACAGGACAGCACTAGGAACCCGTTCCTCTATCAGGAAATACGCTATATTGAAATTGGGAAAAAAATGGACAACGTCATGCACTCAACCACCGCACCGTGTTTACCCCCACCGTACCTTGGATGTTTTGTCATTCACCTGCGGTACCATTACTCCCCATCTGTCCTCATTACTGACAGCTCACCTGACCCACCGTGCTGTCAACCCCCTCACCCAAAGTAATATTAATCCTTTCACCCATCATTCGTCATATTGCTAACCACCACCACTCCCTCACCCACCGTACTGGCACACACCACACACCACCCCCCTGTTCGCACAGTAACTTCCGCTCACCCATCACACCTTCCTACCCCATCCACCATACTCTCACCTACTGTACCGGTGCTCCCACCCATCGTCCCGTCACTCCTCCCCATCATCCACCGTACTCTCACTCCCTCCTACCCACCGTCTTGTTACTCCCCTCTCATCCAACGCCCCGTGTCTCCCCTGTCACTCTCCCTCACCCACCTTGCCGTCATTTCCTCCTAGACGCTGTCCTGTCACTCATCCTCATCCACTGTCCCTTCACTTCTTCCTACCCATTGTTCTGCCACTCCGGTTCATCCACCTAGCCATCATTTCCTCTCACCCACTGTCCCGTCAGTCCTCATTCACCGTACCGCCAGTCCCTCCAACCCACCGTCCAGTTACTTCCTCCCACCCAGTATACCGTCACTCCTCACCCATCATTCCGTCACTCACTCCCACCTACCAGCCCTCACCCAGCATACCGTCACTCCCCTACCCTTTCTCTTTGCTGCCTGGGTAACTCATGGTCCTGCTTTACATCCCCCCGCTACCCTACACACCCTCTGCCTCTACCGTTGAATCCCTCACCACTGGGCATCTCCCCTGCTTCTTGCTCCCCGTGTCCCCATCACGTGTCTTCTCCTCGTGCTTCATAACCACCACCTCCCCCTTCCCCCTCACGTCTCCTCGTACTCACCTACTCAACTCTTTCCCCATCTTGCTCACCCTCCTCGATTCAGCTGCTGGTACAATACGTCACCCGTTCTCCCGGACTGGCCTGCTACCTGCTCCCCCTAACTCACCTAACTAATGCTCTCTCCCTTCCTCTTCCACCCTACACCCGTCCCGTCTTCCAACACAGTTCCCCCGGACTTTGCTTCAAACTTCTTTTTCATTTCCCAAGTTACCTTATATGCTTCCACCACCTCATCATTTTCGTTCTGCTCATTTAAGGTTTTTCCCGCTCCAAAATTGAACATTTCCCACTTGTATCTTTCTTTACATATTCTCTAACATTCACCCACCTCAGGTTTCCTACTCCCACTCCTCCAACATTGTAAATCTTCTCCAGTTTAGTGTCAAGATCAGCCCCTCACATTCCCCCCGTCTATATTGTTCCCCAGTCACTGTCTGTTCATGTCCTCCAATACACATCGTTTGTTATATTTGCCTCTCTCTCTCTCTCCAGCTCATTATTATTATGCTCCCCCCGGTCCTCGCATAGCTGTTCCTGCCTTCCCACACTTGCCACTCTTCCATACTTTTAATTATATGCAAAACGTGAATCAAGGACCACAAGTTCCATTGGCCCACTTAAAACAGGAGAGGGTAAATACAAGAGTAATTGCCAAATGATTTAAGATATTATACAAACAATGTAAATCTGTGTTCACCGTGGCAACAATCGCCGTGAAGATTAACAACCCAAGTGATTCTTCCTAAACAGCAAGGGTTCCCTTGTCTTACAATATAACACATCTCACCACCATACCGGGGAACTTTGAGAGAACCAGTAACATACCCATGTACTCTGCCCAAGGACCAGATTCCTGGAACTCTTGTCTTTATAAAGAGATGCCAAACGTTCTTGCACGAGCACCAAACATGCTCTGGAGAAAAGTACTGGACTTTAGCATCAGTCTGGTATCAAGTAATCTCTTATAATTCAGGAGAACATATAGGTTCAGGAAAGGATGAACATGCTTCTCAATTGCTTGATGACTGCGACAGAATTATGGAGGCGCTGAAGAACAAACAAAATTTGAAGTATCTGTACAGATTTTTCAAAGATTGTCACCACAATTTCATAGCACAAAATGATTTAAACAGAGACGTTTACGGTAATTTACACCTCGAAAATCGTGGAAAGCATGGTCCCCTACCTTTGTTAAGCTAATTCCCGGAGGATATCAGAGAAAACACTATACATCAGGGGTCCAATACTGTTCAATATGTAGGATGTACAGTGAAGAAATTGGTGAAGGATCACGAAAAACATATACAAGGTGCACCAGACCAGTCATGTGGTAGTGTAGGTGTACTGTCTGCGGCCTGCAACAGGTTAGTTGAGCAGCGTGGATGCAGCCTGAACTGTGGGGGACAGAAGACCTCCGAAACCACGGTAAGGCGTTTGTAAGGTTACGCTCATCTCCCACAGTACTTACTTGCCTTCCCATGATCTAATCTCTGTCACTTTCCTTTCCTCAGTCACTCTCTCCCTTTCTTCAGCCATGCTCTTCCCCGCCTCTTCGTCACACCAACACAGACTACAGCCTCATCAGTGGTGATTCATAAGTATTAAAGCCACACATATAAAAAGAATACCCACTCCGTAGTGTCCTCCTAGGTCAGGGTCTCGTCTCGAGACATCTTCCTCCATAACTTGCACATAATACCTTTATGGAGCATACGGTCTCCACTTGCTTAATGCCTCTAAAACATGATTTATGTCGCGTCTCTCTTCCTAAAAGTCCTCAAAGTTTTTCCATCTGGTATACTGTGTGTATCTGTAATGACATCACTCAACACGATAAACGTACAGGTACTTAGCATTACTGTAACACCTAACATGCCTCGGTAACCCCATCTTGCACATATAGCTAAGTCTGCCATTGAGAACCCGAGAGGTCTAATCAAATACCGTAAATTCTTTACTGAACAATTGATCCTGCTATACAAACTACTGACAGCCTACGCATTTGATGGATGATGTTTAACGACCTTGCATGACAGCCTTCCAGCTATGAGACTCCTCATTTACTCGTCAGTTCAAGAAACCAGAGCCTGAGGTCCAGTGGCTCCAGGAACTTGGAGTCTTCAGTAAGAGTTGTGATTATATCACAGTCCAAATGTCTTTCCCACTAACATCAGTACTGGTCAACAATTTAAACTTCTCACAAGGTTTTAACAACTCTCGTACTTTAGTTTTCTCAGTTCTTTATTAATAACTTTTTCCGATGAACTTAACTAGTAAAGTACCACAATAACTATGTCATCATCAAAACTACGACAATTACTTTATGTACGAGTTTTAACTCCAGTTTGACAACGTTAAACTTGACTCTTGTTTAATCACAATTGTAAAAGAAAAACACTTTCCACCCATTACACTCAGTCTAACGAAAAAGACTGTATTAGACATAGGCCACCTACTCTTAATTGTTACTGTGGATGACTGTATCGAGGGATATTGTGAAACGTTTCTTGTGTCTGGTATTACGTCCCGCCTAAACGTTTAACCTCGGTCCCAGGATCAATTTACCCTGATGGGGCAGAAGTCTTGTGACCCCTTCTGATCCCAACGCTGTTACGACCATCTCAACTTGCCAGTTTGTGTTTTTCAATTTGAAAAGCACCGAGTCACCCGTATACGATATAACACGATGGGATACATTATAACAAGAAATTAGAAAAAAAAAGCCTCAGGACGAACTTTCCGAAATTGCCACTACAAAAACCTGTTGTATTACAACTTCGTGGTATAATAGGTTCTGTAGGTTGTAGATGTGAGACTAATTACCAGGTTTCTAAGTGAAAGTACTGCAGTATATTTATACTGACACGAGGGTGTTTCTCATAACTTTTTAGCTATACAGATGTTTGTTACTTGACTGACGAAAATTGACTTGTGAGATGGTAACAAAAGCCAGACATCTTATTAACTTGACTGATATAACACGATAAGGACACACACAATCTCTGAGGAATTACCTCCCAGGCAGGTAACGAGGGGAACAAGTAACAAGTAAATACAAGCTGTTATCCTCCCATCCAAACTTTACTGGCATAAACGCAGATTAATAACCACACACAGACACACACACACACACCAACGCTGATCAATAACTTTACTAACGATCTTCTTTAAGCGTCTTCAGTAGGGACGGCCATCCGTGAATATATTCGGTTGTGTCGTCATAAGAAAAAATCCATAACATTCCAGTACGGAACACTGCGCTGCTGTTGGTTTTTCAGGATAAAAACTACATTAACATATCAAGGATTACTTTACTGTTAGCCTTTTTCACAAACGCCAATGATATCTGCCAGAATTGAGGATAGATATCTACATGTTAATATCTGTATTCAGTCTCTCCCACCAGAGGGATATTCTATCAACGGAAAAGAAAAAAATATATGTGCTCAACGTGCGCAATTCACATCTCGACTGTCGATACCTTCCTTCCTCCCTCTCCAGCCCCTGCCGACTCCCCCCCTCACCCGTACGTCACAGCCCATCCGCCTTTCAAGCATCTCACTTCATGGATTATGGCTTCACTTTTGATAAGAAGTCCTTTTTCTTACTTGCTTTTCTATAATTTTTTTTAATTTTGGTTAATGAGTTACAATAATATATATGATTCTTGACTGACACTAGTAAATTATACTGATCCAGAAAATCTGTTGATGAAGTGTCTCAACGCCCGAAAAGGGATGTGCCAAAATAGCCCAGTTTACTCAAAATTCAGTTGTTTTGCAGAAAGCCAGAAACGTTTATACATTTAAGTTTGATGTATGAAATACTGATGTACTACAGGGCAAGTAGGCCTCTGCATACAACAAGTGCTACTGAGGTGGATGCACATTTTCAGTCGCTGGTAGGAAACGAACACAGTGGATCCCTCCCCTTACCCCCTACCCCGACCTATGTATTATCGTCGGGTCAGGATTTGCCTGCTCTTTGTTTTCCTGTTTCTCGTGGTTAATTGCATTCCTCTTCGAAATTTAATATTTGAAACACCGGACCAGTTGGCAGTACGATAACTTTAATATAACACAGTGATGTATTTTACCGAGGGAGTAGCCATAAGCAACACAAACGGTGCGAGGGACAACCATCGTGGGAAAGAGTGTCTGGGGACGAGAGTAATCTTCCCTAACTTGCTTGTGACGAGAAGGCAACAGCGCAAAAACAGTCTTGCTGCGGCTCCGTCATCATCGCTGTTGATTGAAATATTTAATCGTATTGGGAAAGGAAATTCTAGTGTTTACGACTTACGTAAAGCTGCACCAATTTTCTATGACTATAATGATCCTAGTCTGTCCAGGCAACAATTTTTTAAGATCCTGATCACATGTTTTCAGCCAAAATGTTTGATATGTAAATATTCATAATGCTTCAGATCTTAAAAGTCATTCGTGTGTTGCACTTCATCAATCGGTAGATCATCTGCATAGTAAAAGATACAGCAATAGCCTCAGTGATATATCTTACGCATCATTCGTCCGTTCTTGACACTACACAGTGCCTGATTGGACCCCATAAGTTGATGTTGTATTAAAGAACACTTTAATTTAAGGCAAGGTTTGTGATGGGCAAGTCGGAGCAAGCAATTCCTGGTGCAAGTGACATTCTCTGTGCTGGTTTTCTGATATACTAGAGTATGTTGATGTTAAGGGCGAGTATATAATACTTCTGGTAAACTAATTATAGATAAAGGTACACTTTCTTAGACACAACTGTAAAGTGTACTTTATTAAAAACAATAGTAATTTTGTGCTGGTATTGCTAAGATGAAAGGATCGATTGCGAATATGAAGCGGTACAAGAGTACATGAAGGGGGACTTTGAGCCAAAGGTATATCACTTGAAGTATTACAACTGTTACTTAACATTACTTAAAAACTGCGATATGTTTACTTTTAAGTTCCGAAATGTTCCTGCTTGCTTATGCTTCGCAGGCATGAGAACTGTTTTCATCTGGTTGAAGGCACAACCTTCCAAGTGCGGTTCGTTAGTTGCGAGGCAGCGAGGGTTGTGTTAATGGTGACATCTGGCAACATATATCTTACTGAAATCCAAGGCGTACTTACGGTTGTCTTACCCGCGCTTCCCTCTGTCACAACACCCAGGCTAATGCTGCTGACACCACGGCTGCTTCTTCTTGGTAGTCAACCTCTTCAATTCTCTGTGTATTTGATTCAACTAAAACCATTTTGGGTTTAAAGTTTGAATTAAGCGTACGCTTTTACGCATGATGCAGCTGTTACAGTTATTGACCGTTACGCATGCACGGGCCGCCTCGCAAAGGTTTGATTCCTGGTCAGGGCAGCCGGACCACAATCTACCCAGCTGTTCATCTTCCCCACGGGGCAGTTCGGTAAAAAAGCTACTTGCAAAATGCGTGTGTGTGTGTATACATAGGAGTAAAAGACTCTATATTTATACAAGATTAAAAGAGGGGTAAAGGACTATATATTTATACAAAATTAAAAGACAGGGCAACACGAGTTTAAGACTCCTCCCCAGAACACAAATAGTAATCACACAGTCAAATATCTACTTAACTTGTTTAAGTAGTACCAATACTTTAAAGTTGACCATGAATATATCACTGGAAGAAATCATAATGACAAACTGCCTCTCAATTGCTGGTAATAGCTTGACGTTGACGGCCTTAATGACCGTGCCATCCGACATGCCTTTAGCCCAAATTACCAATCATCTAAGACCAAGTTCTTTGGTTGCATCTTACTATGGCTGTTTAAGTCCTCGGCCAGCACGTTTAACTACCCTTATCTTGGCAGATAACACACCTTAGTCGATAATCATACAATGAGTTTTAACATTTCTTCACTGAAAGATCCGAACCAGATACCTACTGGAAGTGAATTGAATAGATTTGGACCTTGATTGTTGATATTCTAACATTTCTTCACTGAAAGATCCTTACCAGATACCTACTGGGAGTGAATTGAATGGATTTGGGCCTCGATTGTTGATATTCAGTTGGTATTTAAGGCAACCTGTATTTTTAGTTTGAGTGAGCACCAGATCGTGCCTATATGACAGTATAACACACGAGCTGACGTCATGTCAGCTGAGTCTTCAGTGCCTCAAGAACATTATCGCTGTAGTGGATCACGTAAGATAGTCGTGATCCCGTCCTGATGTCATCCAACCCATGCTTACGTCAACGATCCGACCAGCTCTTAGATTTACGTCTTCAGACGCGAGGATTGTAAACATACAGGAAGACGCGAACACTGCAGATCTCTCAAACCGGAGCACATACGCCATACTTGTGTATATGATGGTAGCGTAGATACTCGAGGTCTACGGGCGAGCCCCCTAGTAGCCCCAGCTGGGAGAGGGAGCAAGACGGCAGCTCGGTTAGAGACGAGCTGCTAGGGTAAATGACCCCCGAACCCATCGTAACGGAAGAGTTATAGAGGTGTTCTCTTTCACTTCACATGTAAAGCTTTTACCGTCGCCTGGTGTCTGTTGTCGTCCGCCAGTTAACTTGTCACATTTCAGTATTCTCTTAATCACACGATCAGTTTTAACCACACTAGGCGGAGATGGTGCTTGGATGATCTTTTAACACTTTGCACGGTGACAACGAACACCAGGCAAGATGCCGCTGTTTTAAAAGAGGAATTTCTTCACACGGCCAAAACTTCTTTCAAGTCAAAATCAGCAACAAAAAAGTATTTTTGTTTTTTAATGGTTTTTGCCGATCATGCAAGAGCCAATTAGAAAAAATCTGAAACCACTGTGCCAATTTCTTGGTATATGTTTACGGTCGTTGCTGATGGCGTTTCGAAATTTTGGAAAACAAAGTTGCGTCGCGTGAGGCTGGTCGTGGAGCAGGGTGTCGGGGGCCCTCGAGAGGGTTCTGTGGTGTGGTGGCGACCTTTGGTATGTCCAACATTGAGGTATCACTGTTTCATGGGTTAGTTGGGTCGTTCATCTTTAGGCTGTGTTTTAGCGCCCTGAACACGTGATTCCTGTTGCTTCTTAAGTATTTCGCTCCATATTTAACAGTTGGTATATATGGCGTACACTGTTGTCTTATCTGGCCACAGTTATGCTTGAAGCTTTTGGTTTGAACTTTCATGGAAGTTAAGTTTTCTGCTCTGCATTGGCTGAATGATCTTCAGTTTCCACGACTTCGAGTGATGTTCCGAGTCTACGGTAAGTATCCTCCACCTTTTTTTGACAAGTGTAATTATATTGTGTTTGATCACAGGATTTAGTTTTGCTGCTTACTGACAACATGAATACAGCCTTAAGTACATAACAGCAGCTTACAAAATGTGGCGCTGTATTGTTCATAGAATCTCGTTTACCATCACTACCACCGTTTCTACTGTCATTTAAGATATGAATGTGGATCGTGTTCAGTGACAGGTTTGATCATAATGCTACAAAGTACTTGTTAAGTCGTAATATATATCATTACCAGTCTGAGGGCTGAAATGGTTTTACCAACTGGTACCTTGAGGATTTCTTGGATCATATAAGGAAGTGTCGTGCTCGTATGTAAGAAGGTTTGGCTGAGAAAATTCAAGGCCACTCGTGTCTTGGGTACCAGTCGTGAGTGCCACACACGGTACTACACGCTGTACTTAATGATTCAAGGAGACGTCAAGTAACTGTTGAAGGAAGTAGTGTTACATTGGGTATAAAAGAAATTAAAGATAATCGATAGAAGGAGGATGTGATGGACTTCACATATGGAAAGCTACCCTGGATTATACGTAGAAGAGGCAACGCTGCTACAGGAGGGAAGAGCCGTATTAAGTAAATGCTTTACAGGAAAATAAAGTGCCATATTGGATAACATATGTGTCATTCCAGAGCCACAATGAATTACAGGAAACTCGATAACATGAGAAAATGCCCCAGTGAGTGACAGAAAAACCTGACCACACAATAACAGTCCGGAGTGCCATACTGTTACTTAGCCAGTGTTACTAAGTGTGACGAAACAAAGAAAAGTTGTAGTGGGAATGAAAAGTAAAGTGCTAAAGTACATGCGGACGTGCTGAGTGTGTAGCTACAGAAAGTGGATAATAAAAGTGTAAGCACCACACAGAAAAGAAAGAAGTGTCATGGTGGAAAATGTATGAAATCTTATTACTGGATAACGTTAAACGAGTAAGTGCTGTTATAACGAACATGACGGAAAACAACCGAGTGCTTTGCTGGATCGTGCAGTGTAAATTTGGTAGATATACTTGGCCTGGTGGATAATACAGTGAGTGTAATATACAACAATACGTTGGATGCTGTAGTTTGGATCTGGGATACAGTGTAGATCTCCGATATAAGTGCCACTGTGGATACTACAGTGTAGATCTACGATATAAGTGCCACTGTGGATACTACAGTGTAGCTCTACGATATAAGTGCCACTGTGGATACTACAGTGTAGATCAGCGACATAAGTGTCATGGTGGATACAACAGTGTACATTTATGATACAAGTGCCCCTGTGGATAATGCAGTGTAAATCAATGTTAAAAGTGCCATTGTGGATAGTGCAGTGTAGATTAACGATATCAATGCCACGGTGGATACTACAGTGTACATTAACGATATAAGTGCCACTGTGGATAATGCGGTGATCAACTTTATTAGTGCCAGTGTGGATACTGCAGTTAAATGAACGACATAAGTGCATGGTGGATACTACAGTGTAGATCTACGATATGTAGATCTGGGTGTGATATACATGTTATTAACACTGAGTGACAGATTAGATTGTAAACAGTGCCATACGATAATAAACAGTTGTGACGCATAATACAGAACTGAAGACTTATTGCACTGGATAATCTGAAGTGCCCAACCGAAAAAAGTTATCGTACCGTATGTGATACAGTTACCTTAAGTACGAACAATATGAAGATATATGACAAGTGGTTTCCAGATAGTAAAATACTGTACAGAATAACTATATACTTTCATGCATTAGACATGGGTCAAACCAGACCCAAATTTGCAACATTTGGTCGCACTTTGCATACGGATCCTCGTGCTTAACAAACAACTCATTCTGAGTTAAAGACACATCCCTAAATACCTTTTTACTGCATCCAAGTCAAACTGACGACAGGATTGTTGTAACTCCACTCTAACCATCATACCGTGTAGTAAACAACAGTTCCGGTCATCAATTAACTCATTATTATGGTAACTTGTTAATCATGGGAAGGTGACCATGTTCCACAAACGTGTAAGTGTTAGGTTTGTGGACGCTTCATTGTGTACCAGCTGATAACATCACTGACCTATACAACTAAACTCCCTGGTGTCGGGGTTTTTCGAATCGTTGCAGTGCGCTCTCATGATGGAAAACTTACGAAACTTGTCAACGAAAATAAACAGATCCTTTTTTTTTTTTTTTTTTTTTTTAAATTATTTTTTTTTTTTTTTTTTTGACATTGGGGAAAAAGGAGTTCCATACCATCGTAAATGATTTTTAAGAAAAAAAGGTAAATATAATTAGATGACAAGTAAGTGTAATACAGTTATAATTATTTGTATATTTTAGATTTAATTGCATAAAGATATACAATTCGTCACAGAAGATGAAACGCGTATTCAAAAAACAAAAATCATCAGGAATTTTTAATTTTTTCTTGATTTCTGGTCTTGACGATAGACAACGAGTTAGATATCCTTCTCTAAAGACGTATTTAACTTTGTTGTAAGCTATGCAACACACCAGTGGGATTGTCGTATCAAGAACCACCATGTGCAGTTCAAAAATGATTTTCCTTATCTTCCTCTTTATAAGCTGTATTTGAACCCTTGTATTGGATTCATTAAATATCTAACTCAAATGGTGATTATGTGAATTATATTTTCCTCACTTTCAGAAAAGCAGATCATTTATCATAATTAGGGTCAATTTCTTTTCTAAGTACATTTTGTATTTACAAACCTGAGAGCATTAACATAAATATAAAACACCTTTCAAAAACTTCTGCTGGTATTTAGTTAAACATTCTCTCATCAAATATTATTATTTTTAATATAATATTTTAGAAATTTGGCGTCCTAGCTTCGTCTCTTCGATGTATATCAACTGACTGTTATATTTCTCTCTTGTGTCTCCCCTGATGATGT
>JAUUDY010136227.1:0-13671 GCA_032361765.1 Panulirus inflatus
ACCAATGCAGACCAAACACTCCATCCACTACCCATATATACCAAACACCCCACTATCCATACAGATCAAACAATCCACCCACTACGCACACATACCCATACACACAGACCTTCCCATATAGTCTAAACTATGAAAATCAATTCCAGAAACTGTAACTAGACTCCACTGAAACCCTTCTCAAGTGATTCTAGGTCCATATAATTAATCTACGGTGCAATCATCTGGCCAGTGTCTGGCACGGCACTATATACTTGTGTGTGACAGCAAGGCGGCCTCCTGGGTCCCTTAGATTATGACATACTCCAGAAACAGTGAGAGAAGCACCAAGTTCTAGCGTCAAGGACCAGTACCTGCATCACTACCAACATGACCACCACTGCAACAACTACCAGTACCACTGTCATCAGCACCAGTGGTTAGACCAGGGATGACAACCACACTAGCATGACCACTACCCCCACCTCTACCTGTTCCCCAGTGTGACGCAGTAGTCCGTAGTCTTATTTGTTCCCCAGTGTGACGCAGCCGTCACAGCTGATGAGGCCTCATCAGCCGGGAACTGTCACCCGTTCAGACGCACGTCACAGCCATAACATGTTGAGGAGGTCGTCTCTGATTTCCTACAATCCTTCTTCCTCGCCAGAAGTGCCACACCATCACCATACCTTGCCCGCCTACCGTCCTCCTGGACACTGTTCCAGCCATCCTTGGCCATTCACGACTTCCCTTAGCCAGTCTTCTCGGATTTCCCTGCTGAGGCAGTCCTTCCACACAAGCCAAACCAGAATCTGTGTCTATACGGAACCAGTGACACGATGCGAATTCACAGGAGCAGCGATGGCCAACATTCCTTTGGCTCCAAATAGGGAGGAGGACCCGTCGGAATACCATGGCAGCTCCAGACGAACCTTCATCTGACCGACACTTCATTTATCTCTCCCAGGATGAGTACCAGCGGCCGAATATATGTAGTATGAAATTCCTCCCGAGGTATCAACTTATACATCTTAAGCTAATCTAATTCTCCAATTCTCATGCAAACTTGTCGGAGATTTTGTACGGAAAGCGAGTAAACAGAACGTGCAAACCAAAGATAAATATTCTAATTCAAACATAAAAATAAAGTAAATAAACACAAATATAACCAAACGTAATGCACATCATTGGCTGAGAACTGTTTTCAGAGTTTCAGTGATCGTATATAAGCCGCAGTAACCGTGATCATCCTGTGGAGGGAAGGGTCAGTGAGGGCAGCTCAGTGGGACAGCCTGCCGCTCAATGGCTCTCTGTGTCCCGCCTGGCACCCAGCACACACAAACACACTCACTCGCTAATATTATCACGTTTTACGTGAAAAAATAAACTTAGAAATGCGTATCTATGAGGTGTTGACGTACGAGGAAAAAACGCAATATTACGTAAACATTCTTAAAGATGCAAAATGTGGAGGAAAATATATAATCTATGATCAGTAATGTTGTAAGGCAGCAGTGGACGCGGCCGCCGTGGCCTGGGTAGACCTTCTAAGATTACTGCATTACCCAAGACAGTCACCAATTACCGGGTCACCCTTGCCTTCCTCAGCTCCCTACCACCCAGATGACCGTCTTCCCCCGCTCTCTGACGCCCCCACGCTCATCCTCCACTCCACCCTGCCGCCCGCCCATCGCTACCACTGCTATCACATGAGCCGGTCACCCGTGGCCACCTGCAGCACCTTTGTTATCCCGGTACACGCCCATGGTACTCTGTGCTCTACGTGATTCCTATGGCTACCCACAGGAACCCTAGCCCCACCAGTAGCCTTGTATATCAGAGAACTACTTCCCATGTAAACCCCGGCACCCATGATGCTTCAGCAACCCACAATAAGCTTAGACACGCGAAGCCTTTTAAACTAACTGGTGATGTTAGCCCAGCAATGTTCCAGTCAGGTGGAAGGAGGTATTTCAAATACTTTCATCACTAATTTCGCTTCCCTGGCGCCATAATCGTTCTCAGAGTCCGAATTACCATCATTACCAATGCGAACTCAACAGTTTATCTGGTATTCATCAGTGGTGACGTCACCTGATGTTGTTAAGAAGTGAACAACGGTCGAGTTTCAGTCAGACGTAACAGGTGGAGTGCTCAGGAAACAGTCTCAGAACCTATTCTCTTTCTGATTCTTAGATCGTTGATGCATCTCTCCGGCATTACGACCACATATTTCCGTCTTGTACACGCTAAGCGACTTCATTCCTTCCGATGCGAAGCTGGAATGTTCCACGGTCATACCAGGAGTGCATTAAAGCTATGGCCGGGCAGTGCAGCGGTGCATAGCAGCCACAGTCGGGCAGTGCAGCGGTGCATAGCAGTCGCGGTCGGGCAGCACATAGCAGCCGCGTGCAGCAGTACTGGTAGGGGAGGGGATCGTCCAGAGGAGATCGGCCGTATAAGGCGGAGAGAGCCGGTCGTGGCGCACTCTTTCTTTTCTTATACAACTGTGAAACATTGTGGTGCGGGCGGCGGTATCCCGGGGAGGTTATGGGCCCGCCACACACACCACAATGACTACCTCTCTGCCTAATAGCAAAATACTGTATAGGCCTGATTTGGGTACATATCATGCGCCCCTCCCTGCCTGGGCCGAGTTGAATTGGTGGCACCAAGTCTCATCTACCATTCCATGTGTGTATTCAGTGTGTCGTATTTAAAGAGCCCGCGAACGTCGTAAAGCGAAACTAAAGTCTGTGGAAGTTCGGGGTCAGTTACGATACTAGAGTCTCGTGTCTGCATTTAAGGAAAGGCATTACTAGCATTTCAAACCCGTTTTTATTGTTTGTTTTTTGGTTTGCGACCTTTTGTTTGGCATGTTTGAGCGAGTTTTTGAAGGGTTTCAAAGAAAATAACAAGAACATACTGTGCTAAGAAGATGAATTAATTCACCTGCATAAACATGTAAAAAAAAAATGGAGTAGTTCTTATAAGACTTAAAAGTCTGCAGGTGTGGATCACAACCTTCATTCTGGACGCTTCGATGACTCTGCACCAGAGGAAGAACTCGACCATAATCTTAGAACATTCTTGAGGCTTCCTAGCCATCGCAGCCACAGATAAATGTCAAGTCTACTGAGAGACTTCCCTATACTTCGAAGTGTCTGACAGGACTATGTGCCAATCAGTCAAATCTTTTAGGCTTTGGTGTCCTTACTGGACAACCAGCGACCCCAGAGAGCACAGGCCTTACCATGGTACTTGTTATATAATTCAGTCCCTGTGGTCCAGTCCTCCTCTGACCTTTTGTGCACTGTAGCTCCTCTTTTTGCCCCCCCCCCTCCCCCCGTGCACCAGAGACGGGTAGAAATGCAAATCATATTTACTGTTTGTTGGCAAAATTCAATACATCAAATCACCAACACCTCACAGGTGCTGGTATCACTAGCGACCAACCATCACAGCCTTTACGGCCCCCCAAGCAGCAGGTACTGGCTAGTTACCAACCAGCACGGCACCAACAGCCCTAACAATCAACCAAACTACATCTAAGTAACCGAGCATGTCATGCCCGAAAGGCCTTGGCAGTCTTAATGACCACCAGCCACACTCATAAGGCATAAGCAGCTTTACCGACAAGCCAATCACACGGTCAAGACCCTGCTAGTCCTATCGAACAAACAGATCACTAATTTAAGACCCTTGCTGCTCCATCGAGCAGACGATCACATATATATAAGACCTTGGTAGCCCTACCCTCCAGACAGCAACACCTATAAGGCTTTATCAGTCCTAGCGACCAATAGGTCACACCTATAAGGCCCTGGCAGTCCTTCTAACCTATAGGACCCCTGTAGCTCTCCCGACCAACCAGTCACATCTATACCCTAATATTTTAGTGTCCTGCGCGTGGACCACAGCGGGTCTGCCGCGCATTCAGAAAGTATTTGTTATCTGGCCTTCGATAAGCGAGGTAAAAGTAACCACTTAAGAACACTCTGCTCTCTACTGTACCTCCATTTTCACCTCGCCCCAGGAGCAGAGACCCTCCAGAAGGCCATGGTAGGGGGCTGGGGGAGTAGGAAGAAATAACACCTCGAAGACCGACAGTAAAATCGACAACGGTAAGATATTCTTAGCAGCTTCAGAGGGATGACGGTCATCCCATAACCAGACTCGTTCTTCACATTAAATTCCCGTCAGCACAT
Organism: Panulirus inflatus; assembly: GCA_032361765.1. Classification (NCBI taxonomy): domain Eukaryota; kingdom Metazoa; phylum Arthropoda; class Malacostraca; order Decapoda; family Palinuridae; genus Panulirus; species Panulirus inflatus. The sequence continues at coordinate 4,185 of JAUUDY010136227.1, forward strand.
ACACACACGCTGTGCCACAGACACAGTCACAAGTGCTCCTTCCTATTCCACTGGCGTGAGTTCCATTAGATCGGTGAACGTCCGCAGTGTTTACAATGTCTCTCAGTCGCATCCTGTGGTGAAAATACGAACTTCCGAAGGGAGAAGAAAGCCACACGGGCGATAACCCCTTGATCACGGTGGTACGAACCTCCAGCACGATGGTACGATCCTTGCATACGAATCATGAGCACGATGGTACGAACCTTCAGCACGACGGTACGATCCTTGAATACGACTCATGACTACGACGGTATGATCCTTAGACCCAATGCCGTCAATTCTAACATGACCTTCGAGTGTCAGGTTATAAGAACGAGGACATCATACTCATAAGTCGTACAGTCGTGCTCGAAGGTCGTACCGCTGTCCTCAAGTGGCTGGATTCTGGATGGAATTCACACGTTCAAAATGTAGCTTAATATGGAGAAGGTATGAACGTGCAGCAGATGCTGGTCGCTCCACTACGTTGATATGCAAAACGCTGCATGCCTCATGCATACCACACAGCCTGGCTGAGCCACCCCGCCAGCAGAGGTAAACACATCGTAAGGCAAGTCAGGGAACCCTGAGATAAGGAGAGCAAACGTTTGGTTAGAGGACATGGAAGCCTCGTCACGCGGGTATCGAGCCAGGTGATTAAGAGTTCCTGCCAACCCTGAAGCCTTTGCCCAGCCCGGGCTGCGGTGGTACAAGACCGCCTGAAACTTCAGGTATGCACAGGATATCAGTTAACTAACTACAGGTTGTGACAAAACGCCAGAAAACACCAAAAGAACGCCAAATAACATCAAAAGAACACTATATAACTCCAAACGAACATAGATAACTCCAAAAGAACTTTAGATAACTAAATGAACGTAGATAACTCCAGAAGAGCGCCAGGTAACACTACAAAATCCAGGTAACACAAAGGACACTAAATACAAGTGGGACCTGGTACTCTGAGAACGTTAGGTAACAGGGAGAGAAACTATCAAGTAACCTCGTCTGTCACAAACAACATTGAAATAAACATCATACACACACACACACAAACACACACATGCTGGGCCTCACCGGGAAGACAACACTGACAGAGAGAAGGCCATATAAAGCAGGTCTGGTCATCAGACAAAAGGTCTTAACAGCTGCAGTGAAGGACACGTCAGGTAACCCAGACCTTGACAAGGTGACTTTATAAAAATAAACACCGGACTGGACACGCTCGCACTCACCCTCCGGCAGGAGGCCTCTCGCACCCACCTGGCACGCCACACTGACGGGTACCCTCCCGCCGCCTAGTTCGCACTCCCTCTCCGGCAGGAGACCTATCGCACCTAGCTAGCGCACCACCAGCTACGGGAGTCCCTTCGCGCCGCCCAGTTCGCTCTCACCCTCCGGCAGGGTGTTCCTCGCCACCTAGCTCGCGCACATCCTCCAGTAGGAGTCTCCCTCACTTCCAAGCTCGCACGCAGACCCCGGCAGGAGTCTTCTTCGCCACCCAGCTCGCATAAACCCATGGGCGACCTTCGCCCTTCAGCTCGTACACATATACCAACGCGAGGCCGCTCGTATGTATGAACTAATCTTTTCAGCAAGTCTTAAGCTCAACAGAGCATACTATGAATATCTCCCAGCCATGGTTCCGTTCTGCCCCACAACCTCAGCCTCCTGTGCAAAACCCCCAAAAGTTATGTTACAATGAACTAAGCTGGTGAGGCATGCGTCCTTACCACACCCTCAGTACCTCCTCGGGGTACCACAGCCGCTACTGCAGGAGGAGGTGATGTCGTGGCTATAACTGGCTCCTTTATACAGTCCCAGCTGATGGTAGTGTATCTCAATACGTCATCACTCCTGTGCCACACCACTAAGGCGATCCTTTTGTTTACATTACCTGCTGGTCGCTCGGCTCCTTCTGACGTCATCCATTCTACTATCACCACCACGCGTACCTTGTGTTTACATTATTAGCTGGCCGGACAGTCCAGCGAGACGACGGTAATTGTACCTCATTTTTGCTCGTGTGTACCTTGTAGGGTTACCACTCTACGTATCTCCATAGTGACGGAGGTAACTACACCTCCTCCAGCCGTGCCTTCGTCTGTACATCAGGAACTCCTCACCTTACGAGTCTCATCTTCACGAGGGACAGTCTCAACCATCTACCACCAGAAACATCATGGGTTGCACGGTAGAGAAGTTCAAAAACGCATTGGACAACTAACAACAAAGTGAACCCGACCAACCAGGCTGTGGGGGCTATGTGGGCCTGAGGACTGCAGCTTTCAAGAGCTTGGGCCGACTCGGATCAGCACCTTGGCCCCAGCCCCGGCTGTTGGGGTGAAGACCCTCCCTCCGAAGACTCCACGAGGATGTGAGCCACACTAATAAATGCACAAACAAGAATACAGTGTAAACAAACGCAGAGGTCATGGTGCAGCAAACGTAAACATTACTTACAGAAGAGAGAAAAAAAAAGATAGGAAAGTGTGGAGTCTACGGGAAGGAGAGGTACCAGTGACGGGTGGTAAGAGGTACCACTCGACTGATGACAGCTACAGCGGTATGCAGTGAGGGAGAGGCGGAGGATACAGTAAATAGAAAACGAAATTAACAAAGACCGTTTGGGCAAGAAGAAACAGGAGGAGAAATGGAAGAGTGGACGGGAGTGGAGAGGTGCTTGAAGGGGCAAAAGTCAGTGTGGCGCGCCTGCAGCGTCCGCTACGTGTGAGTTCGCTCATCTCGCGGGTTCATCTGACATTATCCAGGCAGTAAATGAGTCACTTCAAGTGTTGCTGTCTTCCATTACTGCTCTACAGTCACGACAACACTTCCCCTTCCTCCTCTTTATCCTAGGAACCTCCTTTACCACTTACCTTCCCCTAGACTTCACTAACCCCTTTACTCTTCCACCTTCCCTACCCTCCCACCCTCCCTCACACTGAACTACTCTACTCCAGACCAATCAGTAAAGCGCAGCTGCAGGGTTCAACAACGTGTTACACCTGCCGCTCGGGATGTACCTAAAAGTGAAACATCGCATCCACTCCAAATATTTATGCAAGTTTGCACTGTAAAGTACATATGCAAATGTTGGTCCTTTTAAAACGTCAGCTCCACCCGGCTTAACACTCCACACACCCCACAAGCCCACATTAACACCAAAGCCTACCTCATCAAGTTCACTTTCTCGGGTCTTTGTAAATCTCCCTCTTAAATGTTGCCACTAACTTGTGGCGGGATTGGCGTGCCAGGCTGTCCCTGCACGCTGACGCTAGTGGAATGGACTGACTGTCAGCCTCTGTCCCGGCAGATTCATGTGTCTGGCATGGGCTGCTCTCCCCCACCACCACCACCACCAACACGAAGGTGGACGTCCATAAAATTATACACGAACGCCATTAAACTCTTTTTTTCACGATAATTTTGTGAATAATTTATTTTTCGAGATGGTTGTGGACGGGGTTGTATTATTCTTTTCATTCGCTTGACAGGATGAGTATGTTGCTGTTACCTTTCTCTGGCAAGTTGCTGTCTCATATCCTCTGGCGTTCCCGGCTGCACTGCGAGGAGGCCGCCATCACAGCCAGGACTCCACACGAGGAACTGGTGCTGTTATCAACACAAAGGGAGGACCAGGACCGTGATGTGGGGAGGGAGGGAGCGAGAGCGAAGGACCGTGGTGGAAGGAGGGAGAGGACGGGTGGCTGCTCTCCTCTGTGCTTGTACCTGTGCTTCTCAAGCAGAGCTTCCTTGTTGTCCTGTTCCATACCTTCCTTCCTTAATGACTCCAACCTTAATGACCTTAACTCCCTCCTCAGCCGGGCTAACTGCTCCTTTGTTCTTCACTTTCGGTTCTCTTTTCCATGAATCAGAGTGGTTGCCATCCTTAATCACGACTCTGGCTGCCTGCTTGTGAGTGTGTGTGTGTGTGTGTGTTCTACCTCCTCCTACTCCCCTTCCACCCATATCCTCCCACACACTTCCACACGTACACGTCCACACTTCGTGCGCTCCGTACCTCTTACCCACGTCCACCGACACAAGGACGTGGATAAGCGTTCACACGTACCCCTGAGAGCACCACATACGCGCGCGCAAGGCGGGGTCTGCGGTACAACACGTACCGTACGTTGTACCGCAGACATGGTGGGGCGAGTTGCACTTACCAAGTGGCATGGCTGAGGCGGCCAGGCAGATGACGATGTAAGATTTACATCCTCAAACACCTCAACAACTGCTGATCAATGGACGCACAAAGTACCTCATTTTCTGTACATCAAAATGGATGTAGTGACGCCTATGATGATATCATGAGAACACATAGAACGCAGAGGTTTCTGATGCATGATGGTAAGGAAAGCTCAAGATGAGGCGCCACGAGTGTAGAACTGTCTCCCGTTGTCAATGTCAGTGGAGGGAAAGGATTATAGCCTCGTCAAGGACCTTTCCGCTCCAAAGAAAAGTATTCATTTCCCTGCCACTAAGTGAAGTGCACCCTCGAGGTTGATTCTGGTACCCAGTGATGATGTAGTGACTGATGAACTGGAGAAACAACAATCTTCCTCGCTTGTCTAAATACTAAAATCATGACGTCAGCATCGCTCAGTACAATAACACTTTCATAACAAGTGTTGTGATATTCTCATAACACGACCGCTTATGGTCGAGGTAATGGTATAAACTTCAACTTAATTTTCCAGGCCGGTCGATCTATCGTCCAGCACTGTAAACACCTCTCACACTGAAGGGGTTACCTCTGATCACCCACACACCCGTCGGGCTGGTGGAAGTACAGCTTAACAACAACCTCAGTTTGGTCCAAAAATGAATCCGTAAATATATATCCAGTCCACAAAGACCTGCTTCATCTGTGTACTTTAATTACCCCAATAGAAACCCGGTAAAGCACCAAGACTATTTGTTAACTCAGGAATAAAACCTATATTAATCCTTTATGAACACAATGATGTCAAATCCGTATTCTTAAGTTCCTTGTTAACTACTATAACAATATGGTAATGTTGTAATCGAAGCTCCTTTTTCAGCAGAATGATTCCATTACATTTTGTATTAAAGTAATTGCCTTTGTAAATGGAACTATTATTAGAGGAGTATTAGCAGGAATCTCCCATCAGGTTCTGGGTATGAGGAGGGTGTGTGGGGAATAGAAAGTGGTCTGAGCAGTGTACAGGAAGCCCAATGACGGCCTGAATTACACGGAACCACCACCGCCGCCACAGAAGGTAATTGGCCACACACTGTAAATTTTGATGAGTTTCCCATTTGTGGAGAACAGGCGCGTGATACCTTCACAGGTTTACAGCAGGAAGGTGTACGTAATGTGTGTGTGTACGTATGTGGCTTACAGGAGCTGGAGTCTGGGAGGGTCACTGTGTTCTAGACGTAAGACAAGACGTATTTGGATGTAACAAGTCATTAACCCCAGGATGTTGTTATGCCAAACGCCACGTTTACACCAAGTTTTTTTTCTTCTAACTTGACAAGTAGTTCCGTAGTTCACTGGTTCTACGTAGATGTTCTAGTTGTTCTCCTGGACACATTTTGTGGCTCAGCTGGTCCTCCTACAACCACAGTATGAGCCAGCTGATCCCCCTGCACACAGGGTGTGAGCAAAGTGTTCCTCTGCGCCCACGGTGAGACAGCTGTTCCCTCTGTACTGATCGCTAGTCTGGGAGTCACTTCCCCACAGACAGCAGCAGCAGCTAGAAGTCATCACTTTATACCATCTATGTTCTGTCTATAACTCCTCCTCCTCCTCCCCTGTACAGTGAAGCAAAGGTCCTTCATATAATCCTCATGACACAAACCACACTCAGGCTAACTAACTTTTGGATCTTCTGGAAGGGAACCGATGATCACGATTGATATAACAGGATGCTGGCGCTGGGGAGGCGTCATCATAGGCTACCGACGTAGCCTGGGAGCAGAGGCGTTTTGATTCGTATCTCATATCTTGGAAGAGATTTTTGAGGAGACCGGACCACACCATCAACCCAACACATGCTCTTACAAACACCACAAAACCTAAACCTGACGTTTTCGACATTTCCATATTCTGAATCCACACACACGAGAGAAACCTCTTTAATTTCCCCTTGACAATCTTACGACCGCTACACCTTACCTTACGTATACCGTACGTGGTTTCGGAGGTCTTCTACACCCATAGCTGGATCTGGGGCCTTACATTACCCGATATGTTAAAATGGGGAGGACAGACTTTAAAACTAAACCAGCCATGAGGGTTTAACATTACAACAGGTCGGTGGTGACAGTGATGCTGAACATGATACTATAACAAAGCAATATCTCAGAACACAAATGTGAGTCATAACACAGCAGCTTGTCAAGGTTTAGTCACTATAGAACTTGAGATTTTATCTAATATGCCCTATAGTGTAGAGGTTAGCGTTGCAAAGTATGCCTTCACATACGAGCCATCCCGGGTTCGAGTCGTGATCGCAGCAATCAGCCTACAGCCAACCCGTCAGTTTATCCTGCCACCAGGGAGGTACCTGGCTGAGGCTGGGATATATATATGTACATAGCGTATAATAAAGCCATGATTAGGGCATTCAGTTGCCCGTGCCGTCTCGGCTACTATAAAATGATAAAAAAAATGGCCCATCGAAGAATATATGTCCCATAAACTGTTTCTAGTACACCCTACAACACTGCTGCAGTGCTCACATTCCCTATATACAGTGTTCGCTACACCCAGCTTTCCTACAGCCACTCCGTAATGCTCTGACTTACACCTTGCTTCAGTATCTGCGCCACTATCTCTCCATCCCAACCTCACAAATCCCCGGCAGCACTCACCACCACCACATAAATCTGTCCCACAACGCATCTTTACACCACCGATGAAGTTGTTCTGGCACTAATACGTCCCATACGGTGCCTTTGTACACCCAATAAGTTGCCGTAACACTAATATGGCGCCTGTGGTGCACTGTTGTCGCCCTGCCACCAGAGTGCTACAGACTCAAGCTGTTGGGTACAGTCCTGCTTCTCTTTGTTCACCCGGATCTTACTGGGAGGCCTGACCTCTGTCCTTGCCCTGTCTCGTGGGTCGGTCTTCAGGGGGTCAACCCACTCTTGTCCTGTTGAATGGTACAAATGAAGACTATACACACAGGCCCACGCCATCCAGATGACACCGATAAAATCAGAGCAGAACATAAATGGTTACGGTCCCTCAGGCCTGCTGTCATAACATGGCTTTATGACACTTAATGTGTCTTGCAAGTTGCAAGGAGAGAGAGTGTACATGAATTTCGGCGTTTCTGATGGAAGTTGCAAAGTTGCATATAATGCCACTGGCTGAGCAAGGGCACGAGAGATGCTACAGAGTCCAGGTGGTGTCACGATGGACACGCGGAGCGTCGGGGTGGAAGATGGACGAGTGACAGCGGGTGCAGGAAGAGCCACAGGGCGCGGCTGGCGCCACAGACAGGTGGGTGAGTCACACGATGCAGGTGACGCGAAAAAACAATGCACATGGCGACATGGACCATGCAGGTACGACTAAGAGATAGTGGAGAGGTCTTAGATGGTTAAGGTGACGACACAGGCGAGGCAAGTATCGTAATTTAGGTTTCGTGTGGCGATACAGATGTGTGGATGAGTTGCAGACGGTGGAGGGAGCCTGGTGCCATATAGGGCGGAGGTGAGTCAGTTCTGAGGACGGGTGAAGGACGCATCACCGCCACACCAACGACAACAACCCCAGGTATTCTTCTGCACGCCCATGCCCACTCCAGGCCCAGCCCACGCCCACTCCAGGCCCAGCCCACGCCTACTCCAGGCCTAGCCCATGCCCACTCCAGGCCCAGCCAAAGCCCACTTCGTACCTAACCTGCGCCTGCTTCATGCCTACCCCACATCCGTATAATGTCTAGCCCACGCTCGTTCCATGCCATCCCATGCCTGTTCCATGCCCATTACACACCAGCTCCAGAACCATCACTAGCCACATGCCCACCTGGTGCCCACTCCATGCCCGCTCTACACCCACTCCACGCCAACCTACGCGCGTTCCATACCCACTCACTGCACGGCAACTTCATCCCACGCCCGCTCCAAATCCACCCCACGCCCGCTCCAAGACTCTCCATGTCCTCTCTAGAACCACCCCATGCCCGTCCACGCCACAGCAACATACCACATTAAGTCAACACCTGCAGATAACAAGCTCTCAATACCTCACTACATGTATCTCCGTTGGGATGAATCCCATATATTGCCAAGTGTCGTCTGCTACATCTCCTCTGGCCTCACGTCGCCCGCCACGTACAATGATGTTCCTTTGTGGCAAATCATGGAAGGATTTACCTTCATGGTTTACCTGGAGTGTTTCAAGGTCTCATCTGGTAATACACACAAGAATGGTTGGATGGGCTTATGGTCAGGTGTCATTAAGACCTTCAACATCAAGAGCAACAGTAAATTCTTCAGATCTTTCTTCAGGTGTTCAGGATGATTCAACGATCGCTTACACTCACACTCCACACGTCTCCCTTGACGTATGAATGATCTGCTAAGAAACTTACACGAGTCTTTTATATATGTAAACTTGACGTAAATAGATATTAAAGTATGCAGCAGTGCATATGTGTTGTGATGAAATTCACCACTTTTCAAGCGTACAAACAACATAACACTATAATAAAAGTACAATTACAAACAACAGTTGTTCAGTAGTTTGCACCACAGTCGTACTTGTGATGCAAACAAGACTACTCGTTGCAAAAACGGAAAAGAAAACAATCAAGAATTTTGTTAGCGGAAATTCAGTTTTCTACGCAAACTTGGCCTGCATTAAGAGTACTTAAGAAAGTTTAGGCCAAGTCAACAACAGCAACCACCAATTTAGGCCAAGTCAACAACAGACACAACAACAAGACTACAATACGGGGGAGGGAATGGAGGGGAAGGGGGTATACAACGTGCCAAGTCTGCTGATGACACTACGGTCGTAAAGAATGCAGATTACGTCATCACTCACTATAGAAGGAGGGTGGAGGCCTCGTTCCTCCGTTCCAGAGTTCCCTCATACTCCTACTGCTTCTCATGCGTTACCTTCACAGACACCCACTCCTGTCGACCATTACTTACCCAGACCCCTTACCTTCCATGACGACTTACCTTCACCCCTCCCCTAATCTCTCTCTCTTCCACCACCCTCTTCCCCTCCCCTTCCTCTCCCTCCAGCCACTACTCTCTATCTACCACCCCTGGCCCCCGCCACCTCTATTTCCCGTAGTCATCTCTTCCTCCCACCTCTTTTCCGTCTTGCCTCCCTCTCTGCTATCTCCGTCTCCCATCTTCTCCCGGCACAGTCTTCCTAATCACCCTCCTGGCTGCCCACAGGTAAGGCCAGGCCTCCCTGCACTCCACCCAGGAACCCCGCCCCCGCCCCCACACACACCCACAC
>JAUUDY010136447.1:2984-13668 GCA_032361765.1 Panulirus inflatus
GCTTAGACTACAAATGTTCTCAGTACATGTCTGACGTCACTCAAAACACTGCAATACGTGAAACGCTCCCGTCTTTATTCATATTTGTGTTTTATCCATACACTGTAATTCGAACGAATTTGGATCGTATTTAGTTGCATAAAACGTCGTCTCGAATGTAATAACTGAAGAACGAAAAGGAACGTACAGTGAAAGAAACTAAATAAAAAGAAAGCTCGTGAATACTCTGTACTTTGACTGTCAACAACCAGGGCTCAGAAGCTGATATATATCATATCTGTAAGAAAACACACACACACACAAACACACACACACACACACACACACACACACCCCCACACCACGCTACTCCCTTCAACAACACGAAGCTCTCCTGTCTTGTTTTTTTTCCAGGTACTGGACAGTCGTGTGGCAAGCCTACATTGTGGTCTCGAGGAGGAGCAGCAGCGTCGCGGGGGAACCGAAGGCCAACCTTGGATTCGAAAGAATTCGTACCTCAAGGACAGCAGTAAGTTCTTAAAGTTCTTAGTATTGCATATGAAGGTTCATGTTCATCAGTTCTTGAGGGATCGTTTTCAGTATTATGATCCTGGTCACTATTCAGTAACATTAGGTATTTTCCTTATGACAATCCAAGATCTTGTGGTATTAAAATCAGACTCAAAAACATTGAATGGATAGTTATTGAATGAGGCATGTGGATTTAGCTTAGATTATATACTACACCTTGACGCCAAGACAAATGCACGATTGATTCTCTTTTGGAAAATAAGGTTTTTTCATTATATGATGAGAATTGCTGGCGAATATTAGACATTGCCAAAATAACATCACAAGTCACAGTAGACGTGTCTGTTTTAAGCATAAAATAGCATTAATGTTATAGCTTGATTCGTCATTCAAAATTCACATGATAATTACGTGGCTTCCAGGACAGGAAAGTCCTAAAATAACGGTAGATATACGTACTGTTAGTGTCCTGGGTACATATGTAATGTGGTATACTTTCTTCTTCAACAGGAGTGCCGGTGAATGAACAAATGTTGGTATACAAAACGCCTATATGGGGGCTGCCTGCTCCAGAGGATTCGTTTATCTGAACAGAAGACAACATGCAATTGATACGAGCAGCAGTTATTGTATATTTGTATGTGCATAGATAGGAAATTCATGCAAGTGTTTGTATCTGAGGAAGGTTATGATTTCAGTGCATTTAAGATGATGTATGATAGTAAAAAAAGTTTGAGATGGGGGCCCCACTAGCTTTGTAGGTTATTACGTTTGAAAATAAATTCTCATACTGTTCTAAATCGCAACAATATTGAGTTTTTGTATCATACTGTATAAAAAAGACAACCAATAAAAAGATATATCTAAAGAATCTATTATCTTACCCTGTTTCATGATGGTGGCTCATTCTTTGACACACTATGGCGTCTTGCACTTCATGACAAATGACAATAAGCCACTTTCAAAGTTACCAGTCATAAATACTTCTTACTGATACGCTCCCTACACATCATTCTATTTTTTTTGCTAAATTCACGTCTACGTCACTTTGTTCTTTGGTGACCTTTCATTTCACCACCAATTCATCTGAACACAGCTTAGATAATCTAAATGGCATACACTGTGCTGAAGTCTTGGTACACCCGGCTGGCACCACCGAGCTCCTCCCTCTGTATGTAAGCTCACATCCTCTACTGCTGTTTGTGCATATATGTTGCTGAATTGGTGTATGAATTACCAGATGGGGCATTTAACTAGATTACTTCGAAACACTAAATTAGATACAGCAAAATAAGGCCTTTCTTCTTCTTTAAATACAAGCTAATGGTACTGTAGATCTTGGGTGTTTTCAGGGAATGATATTTCATATTTCAGATGCTTCTGAACTCGATATCTTTGGGATTCTAATTTCGTATGACTATTCCTCTCTTTACCTTAGACCTCCAGTATGGTTGTTAATCCAGGGGTGAAGTGGAAGGCGTACAGAATAATGCTACAAAATTAACCAGGTTGGAGTAGCAGATCAAGTCTCCCGCCCTAAATGACTGTATTTCCGACGCTGCCAGATGCCTTAGGATATTTTTTTCATGTTTAACCAGCCTGTAGAATTAGGGTGAACATCAGGTAATGTGTGTTATGCATGTCACCTTTTCACTCTGAAAAAGTGCATCCACTTCCGCTTTCTGCAGCGTGATCTGCAAATTTACTGTAGCCAGGAGTGGATTGGGTAAGGAAGATAAAGTTAATTCAACTCCCCTTATGGACAGTTGATTGGTATCTTGCAACAGGGGAAAGACTTACTGGGTGCATTTCATCTGGGTCGGTCAATAAGGTGGCGCTGTGGATAGCCACGTAAATTCTAATGCATATGTAATGCAGTTACGCCTCTTTACTCACCCTTCCTTGGAACTGGGCTTGAGTCAATGTAGGACACTCTCTCTTTAGCTTGGAATTACCCTTAAAATTGCTTACGGCAACTAGTCTGTTTGTAAATGTGATAAACTTTTTCTTTTTTATCTAGATCTGAATATTGGACCACAGTAAGATGTTATGATTTTCTGTGCTGTCCACGGAGTTGTCATTTTTAGATATTTAATTCAATGATTCAGATTTATCTAAATGTTGACTTGTAAATAAGATATACCTATCAAGATGATTTACGATACTAATTTGTGATAATTAATTAAATCTTTATAGTTACTATCTCTGTTGCCATGAAACATAAACAAAATAAACCATACACCCTACCAAGCTCAAACTAACATCGGGTTATGTAAAAATATTTTTAAAGTATATTTTCTGATACATATAAAGAATTACAAAAATTAGTCTCATTTACACTTTATAGAAATAAGAAAGACGATATTAATTTACATAAAGATATTTGGACACGTTTATGCTCTGTACTTGCCTCAGGATAGGTTGGCTAGTCTGAACCTGGTCTTCTTGGCCTTCACTGCTTTGTTTTGGTTGGGAGTTTAAACTTTTCCTTCTCGCTATTATTAACCATATTCAATACCGAAGAAAGAATAGGTTTGGTTTGCCAGAAGTGAGTGGATTTTAAGGAAGCTAATCACCTGAAACGGTAGGAGAAGAAGGAGAGCTGTGAGTGGATTGCCAGCTGACACACCTAATTGCATTATGAAAATGTAAAAAGTTGTATAGTACTCAGAGCTAATCAAAATTCTTTCAATTTACAGGGTGGAACTATCATAAAGATTCATAAAATGAAGTATGAGAGGATTAAACACTGTCTTATCCTCCTCACTCTTACTAAATATATATGTGGAGCATCAGACGGGACCTGTAGTGAGAGTGACAGGGAAAAGTGCACAGACGAGAGAAGAGAGAAAACTAATAGGTACAGTGAAGGTAAGTGGGAAGCAAAAGAACAAATGATATTTGACACCTATAACATGGTAAAGTGTATAGTAGGGGTGTCATGTGCTGCCTGGCACCCACCACTGGTGTCATGAGCCTTGGTTCCATGTGCTGCCTCAACTTATACTTAAGTTAAAGTATGTTTTAGAGTTAAAGTAAAGTTTGATTTACTCTATTTTTACTGAAAATGAAGTGATTTCTTTAATGCTTTGGTTGTTTTGGTGACCAGTGCACAAAATTTTCATACTTTTCTCATTTATGACCGGATGTAGTAACTCTCTACAAAAGAAAAGTGTTTGCAAATACTGGGATCTGTGAAAATACCAAGCATCTCTGGTGTGCAAAAAGAATGATTTTGATTACGCTTGGGTCATACGACAGCTCGTACGCATTGCTATTCTGAAGTTGTGATGAAATATGTTATTAAGTATGGCATTCCATGGTGAAGACTTGTTGCCTTATACAGTTTTAAGGCTTTTGGAGTTCAGGAAATATTTGTAATGTTATACATTAAGGTTTTGTTGGTCTGTAAAGTTTTTACACACATTTTAGATCAAGAAAAGATTCTTCCATTTTAGACTATCATATTGTGTGTTGTATTTAAGGTTTCTTTTCTAGTGTAGAATACATACGTTGGAATTAATGGTATTGTGTATATTTGCATGTACTATGATTATTTTTGTATTGTAGAAAGAACGTATAACTGGTGTATTATTTTCAGAAGCCAATAAACAGTGGATTACATACATTATCCAAGTTGAGGAAGCAGTATCATCATACAAACCTTGCAACCCTGAAAAATGTTCATGCCACTATCCCCTAATTAAGAAAGATTTAGCAACCTTTAAGGATGGCATCAATAAGGACTTAATTCAGTCTGCAAGGGAAAGGCAAGTGAACTACTGCATTTTGGCAATGTGGCATATGATAACTTAAGGCATGATATTTGGGTAAATGTACAAATAAGATGTGAACTTAGTTGTACATTTTAGCTTTTTGCAGTATGCAATGGTGTAATTTTGTGGTAAACCAAATTTTATAATGCTACAATGAGTCTGATACCCAATTCTTTCCATTTTTAACCTATAAATACAATGATAATTCTTTTGCCAGGGGTTCGTTTTACCAGATCATCAACCATAAGCTTTATAGAGAAAAAGACTGCATGTTTCCCAGCCGATGTAGTGGTATTGAACACTTTATCTTAAAGGTACAGTGATCAGTTTGATGTAGCTTTTTACGAAAGACTGTCTTGTATATATGTGTTGTTTTGCAGTTGTTAGTTGTTTGTATTAGATTCTAAGACATAATGGAGTAATGATTAAAGGTAGAATATAATAGCTTTAATAGTTTGATAGTATTGAATGGAGCTAATTGCATCATAGGTATATCAAATGAAGGGAAATTTCCATATAGCTGTCCTCAAAACTACTCTCTTACCATGTGCTTGATGTAGAACAAGTACAGAACCTCACTTGATAGGCAGTTAATAGTAAACTGTAGAAAACAAATTGGTAGTGCAAGAAATTGACATGTTAATGAATATGTACATTTCCACATTCTTGAAATTAAAGTCATTAGTTGTCAACTCATTCTGAATTTTCATTGGCTTCCTAGAGATTCATGATATTGCTTTTGATGCAGAGTATATGCTTGAAATTGGATCCATGTTGTTCATCCATATGTAAAGTCATGCATTTGTCCAGAACTGTACTGTAGTCTTTGATTTATGCATGGCTATCTTGCTGAATTTTAGCTAAGCTTGATCCATCCTTAAATATGTAGCTGAATTGCACATCCATACATATATAAGTTTTTTGCTTTTCAGATCATTAGTAAGTTACCTGATATGGAGATGGTTGTGAACACAAGAGACTGGCCACAAGTTCATGAACGTTATGGTGAAAAGAAGCCAATATTTTCTTTCAGTAAGGTAATACTTGGAACTCATTCAATGAGTTTGTGTTAAAACATGTTTATGAATAACATGTGATCAACATATCTTGTTAGAGAAGATTTTGTAATATAGTTAATGCAGACAGCATACTTAGATTTAAGAAGGTCCATGATAGTAGAGAATGATCAAGAGATGGGACACAATGAGTGTAAAACTCACATCCTTTACTGTATAAATACATATCAGAAGTGGAGGGAGCAGGGGAAAGGGAGAAATTGAGGAGGAGATGGAAGGATATAGTGAAAGAAGCCTTGAGTATTCAGGACCTGAGCGTGCAGGAGGGTGTTAGGAATGCATGGATAAAGTGAATTGGCACAATTTGGAATACAGGAGATGTGCTGTCAGTGGGCTGAACCAAAACATGCTGTAAATGGGCTGAACCAAATGAAGCATATAAAGCAGAAAGGTCCATGAGGCCTGGATGTGGATGGGGGCTCTGATTTTGGTGCATTATATATAACAGTTAGAGATTGGATGTGAGCAAATGAGGCCGTTATTTGTATGTCCTGGCACTGCCTCACTAATATGGGAACGGTGAACAAGTTTGGAAAAATAGGCTATTTCTTTTCAGTTTTCTCTGTTTATGGCTAATATTGTACAGTAAAATCTTGAATAGAATATATATTTCATGCACTCTCCTTTTCATTTCATTTCTTAATCTGAGAGCTCTTGAGTACACATTCAGAAATTGTACTTTTGTATTTTCTCGATGATTATTGTGCTCTCGAACACTCTTTGTTTCATTGTGAAAATATATTCTCCATTTCATTTACAACATTCTCAGCACTTGATTGTCATTTTACTGTTTAACAAGGATATGTTTTTAAGTTTACAAAAAATCTTTCTTTTTGCTGAAGACTGCTGAGTATTTAGACATCACATATCCTGCCTGGACGTTCTGGGAAGGAGGACCTGCAATTAGTTTGTATCCCACAGGACTTGGAAGGTGGGATTTACTGCGAAACTCTCTCAAGGCAGCTGCAGCTAACTGGCCTTGGGAGAAGAAGAAACCCTTGGCATTTTTCAGGTACCAAAGTTTTCCCACTAAACATTCATTCAGATGCATCAGAATGAATATGATATGATATTGAACATTATAATTATGTTGTAGACTTATTTCTGTGTGCTGTGTGTGCTGTTTTTCCCTTTGAAAGTAATGTTGCACATTGAATTCTCTCCATGCTTTTTGTTTGCTGGTCATGTTCATGCCTTTGATTGTTGGAGACAATTGCTAAAGAATTTTGCCAGTTGGTTTACTCGTTTCATGAGTGTTTGATACATGCTTTGAATTATTTATGCTGACATAACTTTAAGTTTTGAGGTTTTGATACTTTCCTTGATGGAACAGCCTATGGACTGCTAGTTAGAACTCTAAATGGTACAGTTTCATTTTGTAGTAACGTATGATGCAGATGACTGCATAAAAGTTACCAGGCAGAAATATCTTACATTACCTTTTCATATTTTAGACCTTCTTCTAAACCATTGCATTAGTTGTTGTTCATAACATTCTTAAGTTTTCAGTTTGCTTTTGACATTACAGTTTCAATAATGTCACATGCCAGTACCCACAACATCTTCTAAGGTTTGATGTTTTTTGGGCTATCCACAGGATCTTTACTTTTGTATTTACCTTTCCATGGAATGTTGGTTGTTTAGTCTGATGTACAAGCTATTCAGAGGGATGTGAAAGGGACACAAGTCCAGCACAAGAGTGGAAAGAGCCAAGATATACCAATTATACCTTTCATTAACCTTGTATTTTTCAGAGGTTCTCGTACAAGTTCAGAAAGAGATCCACTTGTGTATCTCTCAAGAGAAAACCCAGACATGGCTGATGCTCAGTACACCAAGAACCAGGCTTGGAAGTCTGATGCTGTTAGTATCATATTATTTCTAATATTCATTTGTGTAGGAAATATGTTCAGAATTGCAAGATAGGTAACTGGGTATTATTTAACACTGAATAAGAGCATTTTTGTGTAGAAAGCTAGCAGTTTTTGATCCAAAAAAGTTTTATGGCCTGTTATGATTATTTTGATGTATGGTTCTTGCTGAATATGAATTAACTTTCAGAAAATTTAGAGTACTACATTTTCACAATTTAGATACTAGTTTTATTTGAGCAATGATTTGCAGGATACTTTGTATGCACCCCCTGCCAGCGAAGTACCACTTGAAGAACATTGTCAGTACAAGTACCTCTTCAATTTCCGGGGTGTAGCAGCCAGCTTTAGATTCAAACACTTATTCCTCTGTGGCTCTCTTGTTTTCCATGTGGGCAATGAATGGATTGAATTCTTTTATCCCAGAATGAAGCCTTGGGTACATTACATTCCTGTTAAAGCAGGTGCATCCAAGGTGGAAATCAGGTAGGATTATTATCATAAATTTCAAAATTGTACCTTAACTTATTCCATAGAGATCAGATAGTGATAGCTGTTCACATTCCTTATACATAAGTGTGTATGTGTTTCTGATGTTAGTGCACTAATTGGAAAAGGCAGTTAGGTTCAAAGGACAAAAATTACATACATATGAGAAACAAGTTAATGATGGATAGGAATGTTAGATAATGTTAATTTGCATAGGAATTTGTAAAATTACTTTTTTTCCTCAAAGTTTTACTTTTCTTTGATGTTACATCACTGGGGAAGGAAACTGGACAGATTTGGTATAAACTTTTTTCTTTAACCCCTGATTAATACTGCAAGATGAGGATGGATCATGCATCTTTATGTACATATAGCCACAGTGATGGATGTGGCTAGCATCCTAAGTTTTTATAAGGCCCTGTATAGAAGGGGATTGTGAGGAAGAAAAATGATATGTATTATCATTGTATAAAGATGTGGGGGACATAGTTGAATGTTCGAATCTCAGAGGTATAAGTTTGTTGAGTATACCTGCAAAGTTGGTACCTCTTTGCTCCAATTCACTCTATCCAATTACTTCACACCCTCCTGCATGTTAAGGCTCAAAACACTCAAAATGTCTCACTCCATCCTTCCACCTCTTTGTTGTCTGCATTTTCCTTGTTCCCTCCACTTCCAACATGTATACCCTTTTATATATTATCTCCTCATTCATCCTTTCCATATGTCCAAACCATTTCAGCACATCCTCTTCATCTCTCTTACTATCACACCTCTTTCTTATGCAGCCATTTTTTATTCAGTCAGCCTTCCTTTCATCACATATTGTCTTTAGACATTTCATCTGCACCAGATTCATCTTCTTCCATACTTGTTTAACTAGGGCCACTGTTATACTATCAGACATACTCATCTGTGCACTTGCAGACTGTAACCTCTTTCTTCATGCACTCATTGCACCTGTGACCTTAACCTCTTCACCCACCCTATAGTTCTCTTTAATTTCCGTGGTCCATTCACTGCCATGTCCTTCTTAGGGATCTAAAACAATCCTTTTCCTAAAGGTTCTCTCTTGAACTGTATTTTTCACTAAATGATACAAGAAACTATAACTTGTTAATGTTTACCCTGAGCATATTTATAATCCAATGACTTACTTGATTTTATGTTTCAGAGCACTCATTGAATTTTCCCGTGCAAATGATGAAATGGTATCTCAGATAGCGGAGAGAGGGCATCAGTTTGTCCGGGACCATTTAAGAATGAAAGATGTCCTTTGCTACTGGCAAAAGCTGCTTCTCTCCTATGCTGACCTGTTGACATACAAACCACAGAAAGAGGAGGGGTTAATTGAAATTGTACCAAAGAGTTAACTTAACATATACTGGGAATTATTGGGGTTTTAGAAAAGTCTTCAGATGATTTCATTACACACTTAGATTTATTAATTCATGTGTGTTATTTGGGGGAGATTCTTTATTCTCTATGCTCCTTTGAATACAGGAAAAAGTGCACTGTGCATGGAATACAGATATTGTGAGAGTGTATGCAAAATAAAGAATTTATGAAGAGCTTGTACGTATGTGTTTATATATGAATAGCTATAGGAGTCACACTGGGTGTGGATTTTATAGTGTATTACCTTGTCAGTCTACCAAGCAAATTGTTTGCAGTATTGTGTTGTTTAACTTACTAGTGTGGGTGAGCTGGCTTCAACTATGCAAATCCAGTTGTTTAACATTCATCTCCAATAGGAGCAATAATGCCTACAACAGGAGAATCTTTGCTGATTAACAACATTGAAAGTATGATTTCATAATTCCCAGTTCTCAGTAGTCGTAACTTGTGGCATACAGTATTGTACTGTCAACAATGTAGTAAACACAGGGTTAGAATAACAGAATGACACACACACGCAAAAAAAATAGATATACTCTGACTCATGAAAGAAAAAATCATAAGTATAAAGATATATTACAATCATTATGTAGTCTCCTTTGATAACAGGAGCATAATATGTAAGTTAGGGCACATCACCCTGCACAAACCAATGACACTAGAAGCAGTAAAATGTTGTAAATAGTACAAAGAGATCAGCAGCAGTTCTCTTTATATAAGACAATAAAAGTTCATTGTCTTACTCAATGCTTTTAAACAACAGAATCATATTAATTCCATTGTTATTTATAACCCCAGGATCCCTTTGATTGTCTTTTGATCGGAAATGGAATTGTTGGAGTTTTTTGGGGTGAGATGTTCCTGAGTGAAGCTGTAATTCCTTTTCTCAGTTGAAGATGATGCAGCTTCACTAAAGGGGACTTTTTGCTTTGGTGTAACCACAAACAAGTAGAGTCCAGGAATGTAAGTGGAATCATCGGGTACAGAATACATTAATTCTTAGATCAGTTGAATATTAGAGTATTATAAAGTAGCCGTCCAAATCAGCATACTCTGGATAATCTCTACAAGAGATTATTGGGATTCAACTGTAAGAAGATTGGCATTAGAATATCAATTCATTTTCAGTGGTTTGGCACTTGATAAGCATGATTGTAGAATAAAAGAAATTGGAGATGTGATTTTAAAAGGAAGTATGGTAAAAGAATGATTAGTGTATGAAGGTCATTTAAAGAGTTTCAAGATACTGGAAATTTATATCATATAAAAAGGTAAATGAATTTACCATTACTAATGTGAGAAACAATGTCAAATACATTGAAAGTGATATTGGATTAAGTAATGTTATGGGTGTAGGATAGAAATAAGAAAACCATATGTTTAGAAAATACATTGTTATGGGTGTAGGATAGAAATAAGAAAACCATATGTTTAGAAAATACATTTATGTTTAAGTTAAGACAGTTTTAAGATTGATCTCATTCTAGATGACTTGCACTGTTTTTGATAAAGTAGAAATATTGTCATCTGTTTTATAGTGATTATGTAGGCAAGATAATGTACT
>JAUUDY010136557.1:0-22779 GCA_032361765.1 Panulirus inflatus
ATAATAAGAAAATTCATTAACTTAGAGTTATATTTCTTCAACTTCACTTCTGGTGTTGTCAGACTCTGCATGACTGTGGTTACAGCACATGTAAAAAGTCACCTTCAGTATGGCTGTATCATGCACTCTATATGCCAAAAAACTTTTTGTTTCAAAAGCGACATAATGAAAAGCTTCTCTGCATGATTATAACATGAAAAACATAAAATGCTTATTGGGGCTCACAGATACCAATAATATTGTTCTTGGAGCATTTATACTCATAACCAAGCTGTGAACTAATTATATGTTTAATATATTTCACAAGCATTCATTCTCTGTCAACTGTAATAAGCATTTTATAATATTACTTATCCACTATAGGCAAGAAGCTTTCCATAATCATATGTCAATTTTGAAAAAATATACGGCCTGAAAATACCCTAGACTATCACGAGCACTTTTTTGTAACTTTTATTCATGGGTTAAGTCAGTGTTTTCCTTACACTGATGGTTCTTTTCTTTAACTACATTCACACAACAACCTATCAAATATTCAGACTCATATTCTAGTAAAAACAAACGATAACAACTTAAGCATGTCTGAAGGCCTAACTAACATTCAAAATTCTTTTACAGATATTTCCAATTCTGTTTTTGAAATACTTGTTAACCTCAATTGGACTTTTAATTCTGTATTTTGGAATAAACATATAAAATAATTCATCTTATAATATTTGTGGAAAATATCTACAATTTCCATAACAGGTGATACTTACATCTACGGGGATATGGGTAAACAATCCGGTACACGAAGAGGAAGAGTGAGGAGAGCGAGGAAAATGTGATCCGGAATGGTAGTGTGATCAGATAGTAGCCCCAACTGAGTAGACTACCTTGTGGCCATGCAGGGAACAGGCCACCTCTGTCTGTGTTCCCGTAACCTTGTGTACTATTCATCCCCTCACCAGTTTCGTCTCTTCTTACATCATCACCATTTCCTTCACCTTCATCACCGCCTCCTCTATCTACCATTTCCTGCCAGTCATTATGTCCATTAAGTTGGTCCTATAAATGTCAAAATTTAAACACTTTTTATCTCCTACTATGCATATCAAAACAGTTTATCACATTTTTATGGTCAACACTGTACTACATCAATATCATTATCAGCATAATGGGTCAATGACAAACATACAATGGAAATCTAATATAGCAAGGATGGTATGGAAGCTACAAATATATTTGCTAATAACCAGTGATAATACAGAAAACAACAAGTGTAGCAGACAACTGGATACAAATTTGGGATTGAGTGAAATAAAAAGTTTTAATTCAGAGAAATTCATTTGCCCACCATGAAAATAAATTAACAACTAGAAAAGGAGCATGTGCATCTCACTGAAGCATCCTGGGAATTAATGAAAATCAAAAACAAACTAAGATGGAAAATACTTTTACAATAACAACAGCTCAAGCCCTAATAAATTTGCTCATAATATCTATTCACCTTTCCTGGGGCTTATACAGGTCTATCAAAACAAATCTTAAAGACCCTACAATTTGTCGAGCAACCTACAAAGCTATACCACCATAAAAGACTTTAATAAATACAACTCGAGTGATTTCTTCGCATCATGTACCCTATTTGTAACTTAATCTTTTACATGCTTTACTAATCCATCCCTGCTAGTCTTATTCTTAACCTATCCTGGTCACTTGACTTGGAGGCTCATCTACTAGCATGCATTGTAAATGAGTTACCTGATTTACCTTTGTGTCAACTTCTAATAAGTTATGCAGTCATTAACAGACGTGGGGCCATTATAATGCACTGTGTGGAGAGTTTTCCACATTATATCATCTGAATTTAGCCTGGAAAAGACTTAAAATCCTCTGATGTCTTCAACTCCCCACAAGCTTTGATAAAAATAAAAGAATGAGCTGGGACTGGCCATTACAAATTATCCTCAAACAAGAAAAAATTAATCAGTTACCAAAAAATCTATCTAAAGAAAAGAAAGTACAGGGCAGCTCTTTTGTGCCAGAAGGTCACAACTAACTCCATGAACGAGAGGGGATTGTATTAAGTCTATGAGTGAGGGTGTTAACAATAGAAATATCATGTTAATACCCATTCCCTTGGGGAACTCCCTCAAGGGAGTGGCCACAGGAAAAGTCTCCATAACTGCTGAACTCCAGAGTCGCCTCTTAGCCTTTATGCCTCATCCCTAACAGGCCACTGGCAGAGGGCAACTCTAATGCAGTAATTTCAGAATATTCTACCACGTTTCTACCAACTACTTCCACCAAATGTGTCTACCTTATATTCTTGCCTGATGTTACAACCTATTAACGCTGTTTCATTTGTTCCTTCATATAATGAAACAGCTGAACAATTTTGTATCAACAATACTGACACGAACTAATCCAATCAATAAACTCAAATTACAGAAGGGCTGATTGCCAGTAAAACAAACCTCAAAAACAAAGAACAACATTTGGATGCATAAAAATATGTATCAAAAAAATGTCTAGCATGTTGATAACTTGAATCAAAGTGATAAAACCTAATAACCAATAAATATAAACTATATTATGCTTTAAAGTGAAAAACAACGTAAACAGGCTTTTAAGATTATGAACAAATAAATACCTTATCAAGGACAAAGGAACCAACATGCTATTTTGAAGGAAAAGTCTATGTGATATATCCATAACCATTAAATGGTGGGAAAAGGGATGACTACAACATTGGATGAGGAACGTAACTAACTTGTGGTGATGCTCGTGGTGTTGATGGTGGACTTTCCCTTAGAGCAAGGTGGTCCTGTACAGCAGCCTCCAAGTCCCACGCATGGTTCTCCAACTGTGACCGTGCTTCTGCTAAGTCCTCTGTTCCCGTAACCTCCTTAAAGATAGTAAAAGAAATCTGTCAACTCCAACCATACTTTAAAGATGGTACTATTATGTTCAAAAATACTTTTAATAGTTTTCCATTTAAAAAAATAGTTATTACTACCCATCACACTGCAGTGATGCTTCTAACCTTCCAGCAAATGGTAACATTTCATGTCATCTCTAAACTGACTACCATTATTTGGTATACACCTGTAAATGTATCACAGAGCTACACTACTTTGTTATTACTGATAGAAAAACACAAAATACAATTACTTGCAGGGCAAGTACATGATATTTGCAGAGCAGATTATTTACAACTTAAAGAGTTGTCTTTATATGTTTTCTAATTCCTATACCCATAAAACACATCCTTCACTCCATAAAAGTAGCAGGCTGTCTGGAAAGATTTTACCATCGTATTGTTACTAAAATCATTAACCTATTCATTTAAGTTAAGGGGATGTCCATGTTTTACTACAGTTGTAGAATGTTAACAAAATGTTTGGCACATAAATCCTTTGGTCCTTCTTAGTCAAGGGCTAGATTTTTGTCCACTTTCACGATGGCATCTCCTGTGAAATGTGTTTCAAGATAGTACAGCATGCCTTTCATTACCATTAGTCAAGAATGCATATAAAAGTTTTTGACAGCCCATTGCTGTATCAAAACCAACGGTGTGCTCCAAATGCCATTAAAGCAAAAACATTAACAAAACACCCTGCATTGTCACAGTGATAAGGGTTTGAAAAAAGAATGCAAGCAACACCTGGAACTGATTCAACAAGTTAAATTAAGTAGGGTTGGTTCGTTAACCACACCTTCCCCGAACATTACCTACTTGATAAGATTGGATTTTATATATCTTTTCTATTTCTATTTTTGTTTGAAATTTTGCTATGGTTCAGGATTTTCACATTTCTATTCTAAGTAAATGTTGGCTACAATTCTGTGATTCACAGATCTGAATCCAAATTATAAATTCATAAATATGCACACCATCAGTCTAAAAAATCAATAGCATA
Source organism: Panulirus inflatus (assembly GCA_032361765.1). Lineage (NCBI taxonomy): Eukaryota > Metazoa > Arthropoda > Malacostraca > Decapoda > Palinuridae > Panulirus > Panulirus inflatus. Next base: position 3,906 of record JAUUDY010136557.1, read on the forward strand.
CATTGCATCTCTTAACAGCAGAAATAAAATAAGCAAGACCGAAAACCCATTAATAAATCTGAAGATAAACCCCTATGCTCATAATGCATTAAGTCTAAGAATCATCATTTGGATATTTTCCTATCTTGTTATTATACCCAAGAGAGATGAGATAGTGAGAAGGGTAATGAAGATCGGGTAAAATGTGAGGCAAGGCAAAACAAAAATTTACAAAGCACAAAAATTTACAAAACCTATGACAAGCTCAAGTAACTGCATGAAGCTGATATATGCCATACCTTATTTTCCATATTTCCATAGTTAAAGTTAGATGAGGTTTTTGAATGTTCTCTCTTTATACTACTCTCACTTAATTCTATTTACCGTGATCATTACAGCCCTTTCATTATCTAACATTCTTAAGGCAAAAACAAAGGATGCACCCCTACTGTAAATAACTAAGTATAAAGAGTCCAATAAGTCTCATCCAAATCCATGCTATTTCATTAAGAGTCTATTCTAGTTTCACATCAAAACTAGCACTTCTGGAAAATGGGTATTTCTGTTTAAAGGACTTTTATTTAGTTCAATGTGATTATAGAGATGCCTGTGGAGTATGATTTTGAGCATTACCACGCATTTTACAGAACAATATTAACCCAGTGATTGCTGATATGTCAAATAATGTACGTGACACATCTGGCAGTTGACTGTGAGTCTGCTGTATACAATATGGGTCACTTGAAAACCCTGGGAGTAGTAAATAACAGACTACATAGTCAGTCAGGAAACAATTACGGGCAACTCGGAAAAAGTTTCCACATCCTTTGCCCAAGTTTTTTTCAAATCGGCCAGTAACAATCAAAATGATTTGAAAGGTAGTTCATAATTTTCCCACTACTCAGACAACAAAGAAAATCTATCTATCTATCTATATCTCTCATGCCCATTCTCTCTAGAAACTCCCTCAAAGGGGTGTTCACAGAAAAAGTTTCCATAGCTGGTGAACTCCAGTACCACTTCTTGGCCTTTCGTGCCTCACCCTTAAGAGGCCACTGGTAGAGGGCAACTCTATCGCAGTGTTTCCAAATGCTCCCACCTACTAATTCTACCTGTGTCTAACTTATGTTCCAGCAAATAAAATGTATATACAGACACAGATTTATATAACTGCACGATATATAAAAATCCATAATAAACCATAATTTATTGGAAATTATAACATGACTAAATAGAAATATGAGTTGGGATACATCATATATCAAGCAGTGATGCAACCTAAACATTAAATCATTTGATTAGCTCATTATCCATTAAATAGAGTTTTACAAAGCTACTTTATAATTTTCTTAAAAAATTTCAATGTTACAAAAAATCTATTGCTAAATATCTAATAGATTTTACTGAAATGTATCATTATGAGGGCTCACTTAACATCTAATCACAGACATTTGGTTAAAAAACCCAACGAGTTATGTAAATCAGGATGAGGCGAATGGAGTTAACAGTACGTAATACACTTGTAAAATTTCAAGTCTAAGAAAAGTTACTTGACCTTAAAACCAAATTGCTAGCAAATATATATTAAAATTATATTCAACCGCTACTTGGAATTGCATGACCACTCATTGCGTCAACAGTTTACTGATATCCAGCCCCAAGTTGGCAGAGCATTCGAAAGATTTTCATAGATTCTTTAAATTCTTTACAAGTATTACCTAGTTTTACTCTAATTAATCCCCAGTATACTAGATGTATTTATCCTCCTATTTAATATCATTCAATAGAATACACTGATCCAAATCATACTCTATGTTACTGTACATAAATAATTTAAGTAAGGCATATAGCAATTTCCCAAAAGAAAGTTTCATGAAGAGAACAAAGACTTTTACGAGTAAATCTATGGTGGCCCTATATAGGGACTTTCCTGTATACACAATATCAGTCTAATATTATTCAACCGACAAGTGCCGATACCAGGAGGTCAAGCACCATAAACAATGTTAACTTTAACCTACTGAGCATAGCAATACGACCCATTAACAACTATGTACGACCCTTGGAGTATGGTGACCTTACAAATGACCTGCCTTAGGGATCGGGTCAAGGTTTAAACTATCATCCCATCGGATCAAACCATTGTGCTCGTTTCATTAAATGTCGTACCGTCAAACTCCGAGGGCAAAAAGGCCAACTGAGAAACATGTCTACTTTTAGCACGGCTGCCATACCCAAGCGGGCAGTTCCCGTATGACACAACCTGACTGTCATAACATTCACAGTCATGCTGCATCCTCGCCCGGGGCTGACAGGGTACGTCCAACCTTTATACCAATCTCCTGCTGTTACTGTGACATTACTCAACACTATATCTACCCTAGAGCAGAAGCGGGAATATTAACAATAATCGTACGATACATTACAAACACTGGAGAAGAGGAAGTACCTGGAACTGAACAATTTTCTCGGTGTGCTCTTGTGTCAAATCCTGGTTGTTGTCGGCCATGTTTGTGTACACTGGCAGGTGCTGGTCCAGCCACCAGAGGCGACACTTGTCCTGACGTCACCTGCACATCTGTGATGCCACCACCTTAACCCCGCCATCTATTGGCCGGATTTTCAAATATTTCTATTTAACTCGTAATAAATTGGTTATAGTCTGAAATACTATGACCACTGGATCCATTATTTTCTACATGGGATTCCTAATAGAAAAATCACTGCAAGAGAAATACTAAACGGTATTTATAATATGTAAATAACACATCCATATTTTTTGTTCAAATTATCTCATGCAAGAAAATGTTCCTTTGTTGCTGATTTGTTTTACCTGGTCTCAGTAACGGTTCATAAGACGTCCGGTTACATAGTGTTACATCTACGTGAGATCACCTATCTTGCAAAACTATCCCTTCTTGAGAAACTCCACAACAATCCCATCCACTCGTTCTATTTGGACACAATTCGTCTGTTCACAAAACCATCTGCCAGGACACTCTCATTACAGATGTGACTTCATTCTAATCATATCATATCTAACATGAGAGGACAGAAAGAATATTAATTGTACCAATGCATCTATCATGTCATGTAAGGCAAAAAAAAAGAGGGTAGGGAGCAGGAGGCTAAAAATCCTATCTATCTAAGCCTCTGATGCCTATTCCCTCCAGGAACTTCCATTAAGCGGGTAGCCAAGGTAATAATCTCCACTCATCCCTGTCCTTACATGCCTTTCACTCTGTTTTTCCATGTCACGGGTGGTCTTCCTCTCACACCAATCCCTTTAACTGTACTATCATTCACTCTCCTTGTATACTCTATCTTGCATTCTTTCCACATAACTGAACCATCTCAAAGTAATCAGTTTCATCCACTCTACAATTCATTCCCTACCACATCAGATCTCTCATATACCCCTCATTTCTTTCTTCATTCTGTCTAGACATACCACATTTTTCTCTCAAATAGCTTATTTCCATAGCCTTGATTTCTTAACCTCTGTGAAAAAATCCTACCCTCTTGTATCATTTCTTTCCAAATGTATGAACACAGAGAGGAGTGTCCCTTGAAGGCTCAGTTCTCTGTTCTGATGCTACCTCACTGAGGTGGGAAAGAGTAAACAGATATGAAAAAAATATTGGCCTTTGCTATCGCTAATAGTGTAACCTCCAGTGAAAAGTCACCTTTAGTGAAGCTGAATCATAGGGAGAATAGTCTCATCAAAGAACTTCTTATGTCAAAGATTTAGAGTCTACATTTCACTGTTACTGGAAGTGGTGCAGCCTTGGACTGCAATATTCGGAGTTCAAAAGTTTATCTGTCATCACTGCCTCCATTCCAAATTCCTTCATAGGATCAGATATATACAGCCTTCCAAAGTCATTCGTAAACACATGACACTCATGCCCAATATGTTCAGCTAAAAGATATAATTCCACTTGTATAAAGTGCTAGATACTTTTCAACCTTGCACATTACAATGATTCCTTAGGTGAGACCAACATTTCCTTTCACATGAACTCTCTATATAAAATGCTGCAACTGTCTCAGAATCATTTCCCAAGCATCTTCACCTGGATTATCCCTAACCCTGTTCAATTCTCTCACTGCATATGTCCATCTCTTCCTCAGTTTACCTCTCCTCTTAGTAACTTTAACTGTTTTACTGTGTATCTTATTGAATAATAATTAAGTAGAATTAGTGAAAACATTAAGTAGGAGCTTCTGCAAACAATGGGTTTGACTAGCCCTCGTCAGTGGCTTGTTAATTGAGGCACTAAAGGCTAAGAAGTGGCACTGATGTTCACTAGTTATGGAGACTCTATTGCCCCTTCCACCCCCTTGAGGGAGTTCCAGAAGGGAACAGGCATCAGAGATACAGATAGACAGAATAACTTACATTTGCAGAGCGTTCACTGAAGATTCTTAACATAAATATACGTAAATGTGGAGCTGATATCTTGGTTACATAAAATAATTGAAAATCAATACCTACATATTCCTGCATGATAACCAATCAAATCTCCTTTTTATGTGGAATATTTTGTGTGATGCTGTGCATGCCAAATTATAAATCATGAGTTTAAAGGAATGAAAAGTTATGTGGGCAAAATATATCAGCAGAGAATGTATGCAGATGTTAGATTAGGATATATATATATATTACATGGGCACTGTAATTCAACCTCATAGACAGTAGGAAGTTGCTACTGAGCATATAAATACCATACAAATAGAAGATTTTCTCTTTTATTTATTATCTGGCATTTATTTGCATTTCACTAGAAATATTTTACAAAATCTCAATGCATCATAAAAACTGTCAATAAAATTAACATCTACAAAAATGTAAAAATAAGTATCAAAACATACATATTGTTTCATCATATCACAAAGTATTTCTAAATTTGGTAGCAAATAACTACTTACCTGAAACTATTACAAAATAATACCAATACTTTAACATCAATGTACTCATAAAAACATACAAATTACAATTGAAGAAGATATTAGAAAATAATCTTTTTATTAGCACTATCTGAGTTCTATTAGTTTGTGATTATCATACTTCTACATAGAGTATTTAGTATCTATTTCAAACTACCTTCTACTATATAGTACAGTACTGATCTGCTTTAGTTATACCAAATTCACAAGTGCTGAATTTGCATGTACACAATCTACAATTTAAAATTTGAGATTCAGTTTTGCCAAGTTTTATTCACACTTATGCAGCTGGGCTTAACTAATCCCTGTACCAGTCATCCTATGCCACTTTTCCCCATGATTATTTACTTATGTACTGGTGAGTAAAGTATACTATTCACAGTGTTCATTCTATATCAACAAACTCAGCCTACATGCAAATATGCTACAAGTGAAAAGTCACCTTCAGTGAAGATTTGTTATCATCTCTAGACAAAAATGAGTTAAATTTTGCAAGAAAATTCTCACTACTGACTGTTCTGCAACTTGAAGCTGCAAGAGTCCTGTAAACAGTGTCCTGGGTTATAAAGTTAATGGAATAAATCAATTCAATACCATTTTACATGATTATAAAAAATAATTTATCAGTGCATGCATAAAACCTTAATTCAATATGGAATTTTCATCAAAATGGGAACCTTCAAGTCACTTAGAATGGGACACCCTTTTACAGTGGAAAGATATTTGCTTAAACCAAATTTGATTATGCTGGCCTATCCGAGGAACATAACCATCAGTATAAGCAAGAGAAGCAAGTTTCAACATAGCTTACAACTATAATCTACAAGGCCCTAAACAGAATGTGTGCTCTTCTATGCATTAAAGGTTAAACCTATTCATCTTATTTTGAGCTGTCCACAACAGTTAAAGATCAGTCAAAACAAATTATTTTTGTCCTTCGTCATATAAACAAACTCCTACAATCTATGATTTGCTGCTAAATATACAATGCACTATCTAAATGTGAACAACTAAAACAAACGTTTTAAAAGGCAGTACTGCACATGGCTTTAAATCCATTGGAAAAATAATCCTTAGACCTATACATGAGGTATATCAACATTCGACAATATAGAACACACAACAGGAAAGCCTAAACAATCTAATTTATGACTAGATTAAACCACAAGAGGTACAGACAAGAGACTCCAAAAAGGATACCAAAAATGTTGAAATGGGAATGGCGAGGCATTGCAACAGGAAGAGAGGCATGAGTTCTAGTAAATGTGTAGAAATACAAAGTAATCACAGTCTTAGAAACAGACTGTTTCAACAAGAAATTATCTTCTCATAAGTGAATGAAACGGTGACTAAGATACAAATGCAAAGTTCATGAAAGTATAAAATGACAAGAAGAACAACTGCATAGTAAATGCATGCAAAATAAAATACAAATAATCAAAAAGTACAATACTTACTTTTAGATAGCCTTGGTCCATTACTGATAACACAGTGGAGGGGGTGAGGTGGATGAGGGGGGGGTAGCTGAAACATCTGACAGTTACCAACAGGAAGGGAGGGCATGGATGTGTTGTACTTTCTTTTCTCTTGAACATGGTTTCACAATCTATTCTTATTTCATACAGAGACACAGTGTTGGTGGTGAATATCACACACATACTTAGAAATATTACTCTACACGTGCTAAAATAAGTGTAATGAGCAAAAGTTGGCCGACTGTGAAAGGGAGAATATTTGAAGTTTTCTTTCTTTCTCGCAAACTGGATATCACAATCTACTCTTTATTTCTTACAAAGGCACAACACTGGTGATGACTAAAATAAATACCTATTTAGAAATATTACACTTATTACGCTATAAATAAGTGGGAAGAGGTAGAGTGGCTATCACATACAGGGAGGATATTTGAGAAATTTTTTTGTTTGGAAATATATCGCACTTTAATATCACCTGTTACCAAAGTCCTCCATAAGCCCAGGAATACACAAAGAGAAAATTCATCACAGTTGCTACATATTTCTTCCATGTAAACATGGATGAACATGAGTTTAGTGGGAAAATGGGTACTGGCCTCCCTTCTCATGTAATCTACCTAGAATCACTTCAAGTAATTTATTTTTTCATAGTGCTCATTTTTCCTTTCTTTCCTCACTAAATAAAACATATGATAAATTACTCCTTACCACTTATGTTATCCAACAATGTACAAATTCTGGGGGCCACTTGTATGAATGACTTCAGGGCAACAGCCCTGTACTTATAAGAAAATGATGATGGCGGGGATACTGAGATAAGAATTTTTCCCATGTCTGCCTGGCACTGGAAGAGACCTCCATAGGCTACTAATGATATCATAAGTCACTAGGATATCTAAACAGGTGCAGGATAAATCAAATCTCGTGATGAAGGCCATCTTCCCCTCACACACATCAACTGACGATGGCTGCCATTTAAGAAGAAAAAACTGTATTTAACATTTATGATATAAAGCAAAATGTCTACTTAAGGTGCATCGTACAATATGAATGACTCACCTGAAGATCTGGCATATTCTGCATGATTCATTTCTTGAATTCATAAATTTTGAACAACTCTGTTGAAAACTTAACAAATGCAATATGAAAGTGAAAATATACTTGAAAACTTAACAAATGCCACTGAAAATAATGTAAGAGGCAAACATCACACTATACTGTTTATGACAGGGAAAATGCAGAGAACGGCGTTAGGCATAATCTGCAACACATTATGTTAGATGCAGAGAAGAAACACGGTTTGCATTATCTAATGGATAACTTGACAGTGGAAATATAAGAAAGTGTAAAACCAGAGAAATACCAAGAGAAACAGCCAGAGACTTATCATGAACAATGTAAGATTTGAGAAATGCATCAAGTAATTTATAGCACAGCACATACTGCATGACACAAAATAAAATTTGAGACACTTTACAGAACAGAATACAATATTTGACTTGTTTTCTGTAGTTCTCAAATACTTCCATAAATTCTCACGAAGAAAAAGAAGGTTTTACAGTTATCATAAAAAGCAAAGTCTAATCATCTTCCTTAGTCAAGGGTAAAGATGAGAATGGTAAGCTTTCAGTCATGGAGAGTCGGAAGAATAATAACATATGAATGTTGTGGACAACATTGCTATGTCACACTCATATTACTAAACTGTGGCATGAATGTGTGCATAGTTTCTTAAGTCTTGGGCAGGCAGAAACAATGCCTCAGATCTAGCAGATAATTGAGATTCTTGTCAAAAGTGCTTGTTTTGAAGAATTCAAAGGAACAAAACAAGGCTGCTGAGTTGACAAAGTCACATGCTGAGAATATGGCCAATGAGGAACTCACACAACTGGGAGAAAAAATTCCACAAGGAAAGGGAAGAAACATTCCCTCTCATGCACCATGCAAAAGTTTCTGACCATTTCAACAAGGCAGTGGGTCTTGCTAATGATACAGATCCCAAGTGTGAGTATTTCAAATGACCTAAGAAAACTTCTCCTCCACTTCCAGTTAAACAGTTGTTGAATCAGGTCATTTACATGTGATGTAGACTATTTTAGTCCCCCTCCCTCTTATTTACTCTTACTCCATCCTATCCTATTCAGAGACCACCTCAAGCATTTATCACCAAATATGTTGATAAGTCTGTATCTATCTATATCACTGATACCTGTTCCCTTTGAAAACCTCAAAAGGATGGCCACAACAAAAGTCTCCATTACTGGTAAATTCCAGTTGATAGACTTTCATCAAATATCATCCAAATTAACAAGAATAGGTGTGTGGTAAGTTGTTCTTAGGCTAGGTTGTTACACGTATGAGTTCCAAAGATAGACCAATAAGACCCCTCAAGAAGGTCCTTACCAATACTGTGCTCTTTTCTGAACAATGACAGAGATGAAGCTATCTACATGGATCTTGAAAGTAGACGAGGACCTATATCTATAATGTAGTAAATGGGTAGGTAATTAGAGGATAGATGTTTGGTATGATTCAATGGCTAGTTTAACCTGCCATCTTTTAGGATGGTCCAATGTGATGCCTATGCAAGTCATGGAAGCCATTTTAGCTTCACCTTGCATGTGAGGCTCAGAAATCAAATCAGTAAACAACTGAAGGGGAATGTAGTAGTGGCAATGTGTTACTAGACAGCATATTCATAATATTTCATGCATGTTAGATTAATCTACACAACACAATATTATTCTTTAGGGGTATATCTTCAAAACATTAGGAAATAAGAGCTGCTTCAAGACACTCATCTAAACCAGTTTTTGGTTTCATTCTTGCTTTATGAATGGTGATGAACTCTCTGGCTGATGAAGAATGGGCTGCATTTCATATCCAAAATTCTCTGTGGGTGGGGCAGATGGCAACGGTGTTCCACAACTTACAAATGTGTTGTCCTTAATCACTTCGCCAACAGGAAGAGAACCCACTTTGATTATTTCTTTGACAGAAGCCAATGAACAGAAACCAAATGTGCTTGTTATCTGTGGAGGATGAAAATCACTTACTAAGCAAGAAGATACTTTTCTGACCATACAATAAATGACAAATCCAAAAATAACGATTTATGAATTTCAAACTCATATCCAATCAAGAATTAATAGTTCACAATTCACAAACTACTAGGAAAAGAAAGCTGCCACATAACTGATGCCTACCAATATATGGCAACACTCTACCATATTTTCACCCAGCCTAGTTGGCACAAAAGCACTTTGTTCATGTACAGTGCAACCTACAGCCGCTGCCCACCATATCTAATCTAGAAAGTCTGTTTGTATTGCATGATATTCATTTCAACCCTTACACTCGTATTAACACTTATCACAAAAGCTCTCAACAGGATTCGCATGTCTTCTATGGACACTGTACTGAGTCAGAACTCTCCACAGTGTTTTCTTATCTAAATACCTTTCTATCTATATCTCTGATGCCCATTCCAATTGGAACTCCCTCAAAGGGGTGGCCATGGCAATAGAGTCTCCATTAACTTTATATTATAATGAACTCCAGTGCCACTTTTTAGCCTTTAATACCTCACCCTTAACAGGCCACAAGCAGAGGACAACTCTAATACAGTGTTTGCTGAGGCTCCTACCTAATGCTATTACTGACTACTTCTAACTAAAGCTCCTTCCAACTACTTCTACCTAAAATCTCTATCTAATGCTCTAGCCTATATGTTCCTACCTACTACTTCTATCTACTGTTACTACCATTTTGCCAAAAGACAGGGCTAGCACATAGTGCTCACTGCAGGAAAATCTAGAGTTATGAAGAATGAGATGTGTGAGTTAAGTGTTGTCAAGTGTTACATATGACAACCCTAGAAAAGACGTAAGAAAGGGAACAAGATAGAATTCTGGACACTTCTGACTCTGTACAGTATCAGTAGGAGTTCTGAATGTCATGGTATAAATGAGTGGTCTGTAATAAATATGGGAATACATCATTGTTGTGTGTCATCATCATGGTTATTTAATGTTTTTGTAGTGGGGCACTGCATGAGATAACAGCAAGGTAGGATGATTATGTTGTGATCCTTAACCACAGAGAAACAGAATGGAAGCTTCCACCTTTGCCATATGCAGATGATGCTCTGTTGTTAGCTCATTCAGAAGTGGAACTGGAAGGATGGTGAGCCATTTTGATGCAGTACGCAAAGTTGAATAACGATGGTAGTGAGAAAGCTGAAGTTCAATTGAAAGTAGAGATCATACAAGGGGGAAAAATTGAAAGTGAGTTGAAAGCTCAGGTGAATGAAATAAATTTAAGCAGAGAGAGTGCTAGAAGCTTGCACAATCCTATTACCCTACCTTTTCCTTTATCAAACCAGTCAATACAACAAGATTATAAATACATTACCTCAATAGAATATTTGGCAGATATAATGTTACAGTACTGTAAACAAACAGCTTCCACAGGAATACGAATTGGGAATGAAATCCACTCATCTGTGTTTCCTGCACGAAATCCAGGACGACGAACTTTGTTCAGTACCTGCTTCTTCTTCTTTGAATGATGTTGAGCCTTAAACTTGATTGTCTTCCATGTAAAATAATAAAATGTGATAATAAATAATGAAAAAGAATAATGGTGATATACAGCCAAAAAATTCATGAACATCTGATGAAAATTAACATTAGATAGCAGTGATATCTTAGAAATTTAAATGACAAGACTGCATCCAGCATGTTAAAAGGACTAAAGCTGGTGAGTCTTCCAATTCTTCAAATTCAAAGACAGGTTAGCTGTAGTTTGAGAGTGAACAGAAAGAACTTGTAGGAGGTGGAGTTTTAGATACCAGGGAGTGGACATGGCAAAGAATGGAGCAGTGAGAGTTGAAGTGAGCCAAGGGAAGGGTGCGAGGTAAAGGTCCCACATAAATGCATGCAAAGTAATGAAGATGGGGTACAATGGAAGAAGGACCGGATATTACTATGACCTAATAAGAAGCAAACAACAGTATATGAATTACTGGGAAAATGACTGTGGGTCTGATGCGTATCTAACCTATTGTTAAAATACCACTAAGTTACTTGTAAATGAGTCAGATCACTTGCTGGTTAGCATCAAAACTGCATATTAGTAACTGGATAAGGAAATGCTGAATAAACTATTTATAACTTGTATATGATTTAACACACGATGCATCATGTTAGATCATCAATTAGACGCAGAAGTAAAGTCTACAAAGCAATGAAGATAGTTCCTGAAAAAAGCAAAATGAGTTACAGGATCTCAGACTCTATAAATCCTTCACCCATGGAAGAGAGTAAAATGAGGGAGAACTTTATTGAATTATTTAAGTTTCTCATTCACACTAATAACATCAACTGTGAAGAGTTCTTTGAAGATACAAAGGAGCAACAATATCATAGCAACAACCAGTAAGAAAAGATGTACAGAAGTAATATGCTAACACAGCAATGAAGTTGTTCATGACTGAAATAAGCTACACAATGAAAATAGGAATGCAGATAGTATACATGAGTTTAAAAGAGATGTATGACAGCACAAGATGGGCTCCATGCCAGCAGAACTTCCTCTTTAAACTGTACATACAAATACACACACATGTCAACAGAAAGCTTCTTTACTATATGCATCATAAAGAACCATCACAAAAAATGATATATGGACTCACTTCCTTTATCTTAATCTTAGTGTCCTCTACGTCTGAATTTGTTTGGTTGATAATTTTTCCTGTCAGCAGCACATTCTCTCCTGGTATATAACCTGTTTTCACAGCCTTCAAATCAATAATGAGAGGAGGCTGCTCACAGCAAGAACAACATCCAGTACTCTCTTCAAAGAATTTTACTGGTTCCTGTCAATATGAAAAGTGTGAATTCCTATCAGAGTTGACATCTTAAATCATATCTGTAAAACACTTGGCTAAGTTGAATACCAGTCATGAATTACCAACAACTGCATTTATTCATCATCAGTATGTAAGAGTACGACAGTTATCCAGAATTTTGAGCCTAGTCATCAAATGACTTGCAAAACATATAAATTTGAAATGTAAAATATGCTTGACAATATAAAGAAAATAATCACCAAGAAATGTGATAGAGATCAATTGCTGATGGAGAACAGATCAGAAACACAAAACTATTCAAGATTAGATGAAGATTCTTTCGTCTGTTTCCTTGCGCTACCTCGCTAACGCGGGAGACAGCGACAAAGCAAGAAAAAAAAAAAAAAAAAATACTAATAATAATACTAATAATAATAATAATAATGTGGGGATACAGGAGAAAGAATGCTTCCTATGTATTTCCCCTGCGTGTTTTAAAAGGCTACTAAAAGAGGTGAGAGTGGGTAACTGGAAATCCTACCCTCCAGTTTTACTTTTCCAAAAGAAGGAACACAGAATGAGTCAAGTGAAGATTTTTCCTCGAAGGCTCAGTCATCTCTTCTTGACCCTATTTCCTAATGCGGGAAATGGCAAATATGTATGAAAAGAAAATCCAAATAATAATACCTCATTCACGTGGGAAATAGCAAATGTATGAAATTATAATAATAATATTATTATCATTATTATCATCATCATTAGTATTATTATCATTATTATTATCATTATTATTATTATCATTATTATCATTATAATTATCATCATCATTATTATTATCATTATTACTATCATCATTATAACTACTCTGGTGGCACATTCAAGTGAGAAACTGCAGGAGAAAGTGCTTGAGTTTGGGAGTCTGGGTGAAAGAACAAAGTGGAAGTTAATGTAAACAATAGTAAAGTTATTAGATTTAGACGTAGGGAGGAGAGAGACTGGTTAAGAGTGAGTTGGAATGCAAATAATGTGAAGGAAATGGAGCGTTTTAGATACTTGGGAGTGGATATGGCAGCAGATGCAACCAAGGGAGCAGAAGTACGCCATAAAAAGGGTACGAGTCCCAAGGTCCTGGGCACACTTGCGAGTATGGGTGAGGAGGGCAAAGTTGGATATGTTTGATGGTATTGTTACCCCAGTGGTGTTGTATAGATATGAGGAATGGGCTCTAGATAAAGAAGGTATGGTAGAAGGTGGATATGCTGGAAATGAGATGTTTGTGGACAAAATGTAGTGTGAGGAGGGTTGATTGAACAAAAAATTACTGGGTAAGAGAGTGGTGTGATGGTAAGAAGAGAATGTATGAAAGAGATGAAAGGGAGTGCTGAGATGGTTTGGACATATGGAAAGGATGAGTGAGGAGAGGCTGACTAAAACAGTATAAATGTTAGAAGCAGAAGCAACAAGGAGATGGAAGAAAGCAGTGAGAAGGTGCAAGGGTGGAATGAAAGATGCTTTGTGATTGGGCCCTGAATGTGCATATGGTGTAATGTGTGCATAGGACAGAGCAAAATGGAGCAGTGTGGTATGGGCTGAGTTAGGGCATATCAATCAGAAAGGGAAAACTAAGGAAAGGTCTATGGGACTTGGTTGTGGAAGAGAGGGCTCTGGTTTCAGGGCATTATACGTGACAGCTAAAGAGTGAATGTGAGCCAATGACACCATTCTACTTCTTTTACTGGCACCGACTCACTATGCAGGAAACAAAGAACAAATGTGAAAATAAAGAATAACAAGAAATTTATATCCATTCACTGATTCCTACCTTAGTAAGGGAGCAACAGGAACAGACAACCGAACCAAAAATTGCTCTTTTAGCTCCTTTATCTGTTCCTAATTTTGGAAGGTAACAATACAGGAAGGGAGGATTTCCAGTAACATGTACCTACCCCTCTTCGTTACTCATCATGTAATACAGGTGATACATGATTAGTAATTTTCTTCCTATTCCCAGGGATACATAATGATAATAATAATAATAATAACACATGTTTCCATTCTTGTTTGATGCTTTTCAAGCTAGCAAGGTTGCATCACAAAAAGAAGAAATGGCCTTGCTCACATCCATTCTCGAGCTGTTATGTATAATGCACTAAAACTTGAGCCCTTGTACACCATGGTTCAGTCCAATGAGGGCATTTTACCCACAGTATACCACAGCACTAAGATTTGCTATTTCTCATGCATGCCTCTTATCCTCCAAAAAGTTCAGGCCCCATCATCTCAAATTCTCTTTCACTCCACCCTTCCATCTCCTTGGTCTTCCTGACCTTTCCTTACTCCCTCCATTTCTGCCATGTGCATCATATCTTCCCAGTCTGTCTCTTTCTGCTCCTCCTCTCCATATGATAAACCATTTCAGGACTACCTGATCCACTCTCTCAACCATATTCTGCTTACTATCACATGTCTCTCTTACCCTATCATTCCTTACAAAATCAACTCTATTTACTCCATATATCATCATCAGACACTTAATTTCAAACAAGTCAACCCTCCTCCTTTCTTCTGCATTTAGGGTCCAAGACTTACACCAAAAGAATATCATCACAACTGTTATGACACTCCCCAATATACTCAAGACCTAAGCCACTTCCCACCTTGTGATTTTTGGCCCCAAATGTTCCATGTGCTGCTATGTCCACTCCCAGGTATCTTCCAAACCCCATTATTTCAAACTTACATAACACCAACTTGTTTCAACACTACTCTCCAATAAACCTAATACCTTACATTTATTCACATTAACTCGGACACAAGTTTCTTCAACTTAACTCTCGAATCTGCCACCAGGGCCGTGTCAACTGTTAACAACTGAAGTAAAGAGGTATATGTAAGGCAATATGTTGCCAATGGGCTGAACCAGGGCATATGAAAGGATGTTTGTGATTACATGGCCAAGAGAGAAAACAAACAACTTTTTGGTCTATTTTCTAAAACCAAAAATTTCGTAATAATGAGGCTGCCATTTATCTATACTGTCTGTATGAAATTCACAGGAATCTTCCTCAGTCAAATCTTATTATGAAAGTTTTACTACATTCAAGTGTTGCAATGTGATATCAGCAGGGAAAACATTTTGGGGGAAATTCTGCCGATTGTTTTCATAATCAAGAAACTAAGAAAGAAGACAACTGCTTTAACAAATAATAATAATACTAAAAAGAAGCAACTAGGAAAACTAAAAACTGGGAAGCAGGAAAGGCCATTATTATCAAGTCTCGCAAAAAGTCTCTCATCAACTAAAGTTTAGTGTTGCACATAATATTATGTGATGAAAAAAATATATGCACGGACAAAATACTGCCTACTTACAGAGGCTCCAGGATCATGATTTAGGTCATATTTCCCATCAACACGAAAAGAGCAAGTGGAAAGCGGACTTGTTCCCCATGGAACTTCAGCCTTTGCCTCAATAAGATAACGAATATGACCATATTTTCCTTCATAGCTTGATGGAATATTTGGAGGCAGCTTGAACTCAAAAGGAAAACAAAATTCTCCTGCCATAAGATTGTCTCCAAAATCTGTATGGGAAAATTAAGGTGAAAGTTTACTTATAAGCAAAATCATACTCCTCAATTAACACACTATATATACTGCATTTTATACAAAATGACTTGTCTAAATCAAGTTAACAAACTCATGATTACTTTCAGCTGAATCTTTTGATGCTATGAAATACCAACTCTAGACTACTGATTTGCAAGTCAATAAAACATTCTAAAACAGTGTTTTCTACTACAACAAATATTCTTGTTTTATCAAATATGTCAAGTTTTAATCAATCAATAAAATGATCCCAGAACCAACCTAACACCCCTTTTAAGGGTTCCTTTGGCTTTCATCAGCAGGAATATGAATGACTTCCTTGAAGAGAGAAGTTCCTTTAAGATACTGAACCTCTTTTCATCCAATGACAAAGACACTATCTTAGTGTGTGACTTTTCCCCCGCAGCATAACCACATGCAGGTGGAGTCCGGTTATGCCAGTGTGATCTTAAACTTTCAAACCATTGTGTCGTGAATTCTGATTAAATGATTAATTTTAATGGCAAATAAAAGCTAACAATCAAACTAAAATATGAGTCAATAAAATACAGCTCTAAAATTAATTTCCTCTTTAGTAAAATTAAACAAGTCAAATACACGGTATAACTTACTGCTACCAGCCCACACAGTTACAATGTTTTCTACGTAAACTTCTTCATCACTCCGCACAGGGTCATCATCGTCATCAGTATTCCATTCAACCCTTGCATACCCTTTAATTTTAACAAAGATTGCTGGAAAGAAAAAATATGTAGCAGATGAGCAAGCTTGCAGCCTACCTTTACATAAAATAATCCCGTTCTATTCTCTCAAACACCAGCAAAGCATTAACCTTTGGATACAATATAACATCTTAATACAAACTTCTGTTAAAGGAAACTTCAGCATTCAATTACTTGAATCTGTATCATGAAGCACAGCTTGTGCAGTATATCACACAAATGAATATATTACTAATATGGAACTCCAGGGCCCCTTTTATGGAGCTCCCAGAGCTTCAATGCTGTGTTTCACATACGAACATGGCAAGGTATAAATGTTTTAAACAAACCAGAATTTTCCATCTTTGCAAGGTAGCATTAGGAACAAATTTGCAGTGGTCTCACTTGCACACATAAATTCCCTGCTGTCATGTATAACATATGAAAACTAGAGCCCAAAACAACAGCCAAACCCAACTAACTGCTCCATGGTTTATCTTCACTGCTTCATCTGCCCTGGTTCAGACCAATGACAGCAAGCTGCCACCATATATCACTTCATTCCAATTCATTCTATCAAATGCACATCTCAGCTTCCTGAACATTCAGGCCTCAATATCCCAAACCTTCCTCCACTCCACCATTCCATCTTCTTGGTCTGTCCCCTCCCCCTTGCTCTCTCAACTATCTACTATCTACACACATAGTTACTCCCTGTATAGAGACAAGGGTTATGTCAAAATGAAATAAGCAACTGAAACCCATGACATATTAGAAGCCATGTTCCTGAACATTAATTTTCAATGTAAGGCTCTTAAGTATGCAATTTACATGCATCTACAGAGTTTAAAAAAAATTACCACTGAATTACATCTGATTTAGAGGAAAGTTAGAGAAAACTTACCTGCAAATGCCAATCTCATTCACATTAAACATTTGCTAAGGTATTTAACCTTCTTCAAATGCTCAGGGTATCATTCTGCTGCTTCTGTATCAGCAGTGGTGGCTTTCCCAGTCATGCAATTGTAATGTAAACTATAATGCCTTTTATACCTCACAAACCAATCCTTACTGGCACCAGAGGTGTCCTCCTAGGATGTCTCCCCTAATTCAGCAATCAAACCACCACATAATGGTTTGTCCCTCTGCATAACTGTAATTGTTACTGGCGTGTTCCTCTGATTCCGTTCTTTGATTCTGAGCAAGTTCTCCATCACATCACTCCTTCTCCTATACACTAATTTAACACATAATTGGGATTCCGTACAACAAGCAGGCAGGAAGGTTTATGGGAACAGGGTTCATCATACTATGTACAGCCATGATGTTAGTGCAGCATAATGAAAAGGTTAAATTAGATTCTCATAGGTTCTCTTGATGTCCTTTGTACAGTTCCATGCCTTTCAAACATGAATGAGATATTCTTCCTAACCTTAAAATTTACATAAGCTCCTTATGATTTATGAAACAATACCCACTTCAAAATTCAAACCAAACTTTTCCACATACATACTAACACACTAAGAAAAAATGGATGAATATAATGGTACCATAATGATTACTTCAATTTCAAATAACATCAAAAATAAGGTAAATGTTAGCTGCTAGGGGTACTTTGGTGTCTTTGTATAAATTCTTTTGACTACTAGAAGAGTTTCATCAACTTTTAAACTGGAAAATGTGTATAGGAAAAACTGCTCAGGTAAATAGGAAAAAATAAGTAGTGGAAAAAGACACAATAATCTTGATACAAAAAAGGTAATGAATATACATAAAAACATTAAATTTTCTTAGAATCATAAAAATGGGATATTCATTAAAGAATTAACGATAAACAGCTTCTTTACTGGTTGATTTACATGTCTTCCCCATACATAGAATGAAAAAAAAGTCGTCACGCCCATCTTTTTTTTCCAAAGAAAATTCAGAACTTATTAGTTTAATTCCCAGTTACTGATTGACCCTTTTTTTCCGTAATACCGAGACTGTTTCTTGTATAGGGTGTTCATTAAATCGATTGCGGGGTACAAACAAATGACTTAATTACGACAATCCCATCTCTTAGGGAGGTCTGTATATCGCAAATCAAGATCACATATAAATATACAGTGAAAGACATGATTAAAACACCCAGACCAACCTAATGCAAGCCCAAATCTTTTTTTTTCACCGAGAAATACATCATTTCATATGAATTACAGTACAACTCGTTGGTGTATCTCACCTCTACAAGCAGTTGTACTGATAGCAGACACCACGACATTACCAGTGACATCTTGGCCACTGGTGTAGACCTCCTGGTGAGGGAC